>JAUJYZ010000124.1:0-151925 GCA_033675265.1 Actinostola sp. cb2023
CTGTAATGCTCTACTTAATGCCCGGGTTGCTTGTTACATTTTGGGGGTTTTAGAGCGGCGCTTATTAGAGAAAATGAGCTGAATAGACTAGGGGGTGCTGAATTAGAGACAGGAGGAGCTTAATAGAGAAGGAGCGCGTATTACAGAAAAGGAGCTTAATAGAGAGGGTAACTGAGTTAGAGAAGAGGACTTAATGGAGAGGGGGCGCTATTAGAGAAAAGAGCTTAATAGGAGAGGGGGTGCGTGATTAGAGACGAGGACATTAATGAGAAGGGGCACATTATAGAAAAAGAGCTAATAGATCGGGGGTGCTTATTAGAGAAGAGGAGCTTAATAGAGGGGGCGCTTATTAGAGAAGAGGAGCTTAATAGAGGGTATGCTTATTAGAGATGAGGGAGGCTTAATAGAAGGGGAGCTTATTGAGGAAAAGGCAACTTTATAGAGAGGGGGCTAAATAACTCTCCACGATAGTCTCTCCACGCATCATGGCATCATCGCTAAGACAAACAGCTAGCTGTTTCCTTATATTGTGGAAAGAGCATTTATTGGAGAAGGGGACATTTATTGTATAGGGGCATTTCTTGTATGGGCATTTATTGTAAAGGGACATTTGTTGGAGAGGGTTTTTATTGGGAGAGGGGACGCTTATTAGAGAAAAGGAGCTTAATAGAGAGGGGGTGCTGATTAGAGAAGAGGAAGAGCTTAATGGAGAGGGGTGCTTATTAGAGAAAAGGAGCTTAATAATAGAGAGGGGGTGCTGTATTAGAAGAAGAGGAGCTTAATCTAGAGGAGCTTAATAGAGGAGCTCAATAGAGGAGCTAATAGAGGAGATTAATAGAGGAGCTTAATAGAGGAAGGCCATTTATTGAGAAAAGGGCATTTTTGGGAAAGGGGCATTTTTGAAAGGGCGTTTTTGGCGATGGGGGCAGTTTATTGGAAAGTGGGCATGTTTATTGTATGGGGGCATTTATTGGAAAGGGTAACCCACCCCATTGTGAAAGGAGCTTTATTGGAGAATGCGTTGATGGAGAAGGATTTTGGGTGTTTATTGGAGAGGGGGTGTTTATTGGAGAAGGAGCGTTTATTGGAGGAGGCGTTTATTGGAGAGGGCGTTATTGGAGAGGGGGGTTTTATTGGAGAGGGCGTTTATTGGAAAGGGGCATTGTTGGAAAGGGAACATTTATTGGAGAGGGTGTTATTGTAGAATGGCGTTTATTGGATAGGGGCATTTAATGTATTGGGGCATTTATTGGAAAGTGACATTTGACTGGTTGCCCATGAAAACTGCGTATGTGACTATTTTGATGATTTTCAAAAATGTTATGCAATTGCTTCAAAAATACACCTACTGGCTTATTGATACCTATATAAAACATGATTTGTGTGTTTTTTAGATCGATTACACTAGAAAAAGAGCTTGTTTTGCAGTTTTGTTTTTCATAGAAATCAAAAATGCGTGTTTTTTGACGTCATGACAATGTGCGACATTTGACTTTGATTTTCTTCCAAAATACATCATTGTGAAACAAAACGCCACTTGCTCAGCAAACTTCCATCTCTCTTCTTGATATATTCGGGGATTTTTCCCTGTCTCTTCATTTCAATTCGACTATTTCAGGATCCCTGTTGTTTTCGAATGCACGACCGAACTGCATTCTGGGATATCATGAAACTTTTTGTCAGCGACATTCCGTACCTCCATGCTATAGAGATATTTTATAAAGTCTTTTATCACCCGGGCCTACAGGCAAACTAATGCAACGGTTGCATTCTTTACAAGTCGAAAGTCGCCAAAACTGCCTTAGTAGGTCCTCGAATCCACCACAGAACAACCAGACAACTCCCACTCAGCTGAATCCGCCATTTTGGGAATCTGACGCCGTGTTTGCAGATTCAGTTTTCATCGTGAAATTGCACCTCGCCCCTGATTTCTTCCAGGAGAATGGCCTCTACCACACACCAGTCAAGCTTAATGATGCTGTTCTGGGGGCTTCTGTGGTGAAAACATGGCAATAAAAGACTTTAAATAGTGGCAAAGTGGCCCAGTTCTGCGAAGCACTTCCAGAAACCGATAGCCACGTATGCGTATGAGAGAACTTAACTGCGTGATAATTTGAGTCCGCGAGCTGTCAAGATTTCCATGGCAACAAAATTTG
Source organism: Actinostola sp. cb2023 (assembly GCA_033675265.1). Lineage (NCBI taxonomy): Eukaryota > Metazoa > Cnidaria > Anthozoa > Actiniaria > Actinostolidae > Actinostola > Actinostola sp. cb2023. The sequence goes on from JAUJYZ010000124.1 coordinate 2,157, forward strand.
CTAAAAACTTCTAAAATCTCTGGAAGTGAAAGGTTGAAATCATTCACATCTGAAGGTTTTGTTATTGGTGAACAACACGTACAGATCACTGACGCGTAAAAAAGTTTCCTAATTTGCATATTTTCACGAACTATCCTGATGAATTCAAGCAGAAATTAAATATACTGTAGTGCCCAAAATTCGAGTGTAATCGATCTAAAAACACCAAATCATGTTTTATATAGGTATTTATAAGCCAGTAGGTGTATTTTTGAAGCAATTGCATAACATTTTGAAAAATCATCAAAATAGTCACATACGCTGTTTTCATGGGCAACCCTTCATTTGTTGGAAAGGGAACATTTATTGGAGAATGCATTTATTGGAGAAGGGGCATTTATTGGAGTGGGGGCGTTTTATTGGAGACTGGGCGCTCATTTGAGACCCGGCACTAAATAGAGCATTTACGGTAGATTTTGGTTTCATGTGAATACTTTAGAAAGACTGATCAATGATTTTGTAAAGGGATGGACTAAAACATTTACATACCTCAACAGTTTGTCACTCAAATCAACAGACATTTTTTCCGTTCCTATAGGGATACAAAACAAAGTGATGTGAGTGAGTAAAACACGTGAATTTTCTAATTGCTTTGCAATGATTGTTGTGAAGTGGGTGTGGCAAACACGTGGCGTTTTTATATCATTGTTACAAGTTAACTGATGACATGGCATTTCTATATTGCTGTTACAAGTTAACTGATGGCATGCAGTGATTGTTGTGAAGTGGATGTGGCAAACACATGGCGTTTTTATATCATTGTTACAAGTTAACTGATGACATGCAGTGATTGTTGTGAAGTGGGTGTGGCAAACACGTGGCGTTTTTATATCATTGTTACAAGTTAACTGATGACATGCAGTGATTGTTGTGAAGTGGGTGTGGCAAACAAGTGGCGTTTTTATATTGCCGTTACAAGTTAACTGATGACATGCAGTGATTGCTGTGAAGTGGGTGTGGCAAACACGTGCCATTTTTATATCATTTGTTACAAGTTAACATGATGACATGCAGTGATTGTTGTGAAGTGGGTGTGGCAAACATGTGGCATTTTTATATCATTGTTACAAGTTAACTGATGACATGCAGTGATTGTTGTGAAGTGGGTGTGGCAAACACGTGGCGTTTTTATATCATTGTTACAAAGTTAACTGATGACATGCAGTGATTGTTGTGAAGTGGGGTGTGGCAAACACGTGGCGTTTTTATATCATTGTTACAAGTTAACTGATGACATGCAGTGATTGTTGTGAAGTGGGTGTGGCAAACACGTGGCATTTTTATATCATTGTTACAAGTTAACTGATGACATGCAGTGATTGTTGTGAAGTGGGTGTGGCAAACACGTGCCGTTTTTATATCATTGTTACAAGTTAGCTGATGACATGCAGTGATTGTTGTGAAGTGGGTGTGGCAAACACGTGGCATTTTTGCGATGGCATGAGGTGGCATCAAATGTGGGTGTGGCAAACACGTGGTGGCCACACCTGTTCCCATTATTCTTGAATACAGCATGCCAGGATCATCGACGTACTGGCCATCTTTCAGTGGAATAAATAGAGAGTATAACTAACAAGATAAAAATAATAACGTTCAGATGATGATTGTGTTGAATAACGACAATACAAATACTGCTACTTACCTTAGTAATGAGGTAGGATTTCCTGCAAACAGTTTGTAGAAGTGGATATGGAGTCCTCTGCAACAGGAAAAAATAAAATAATAAAAAATAATAATAATAACATTTATATGGCATACTTATACAAAACTAAGGCACTTTACAATTCAGAACTTCGCAACATCAAGAATTTGTACGGCATTCTTCTCTAACCACAGTGAATAATAATAAAAAGAGGGTTTGCACGATCATGTGCCGACAGCCATGACAGGGGGGGAGGGGGGAGATAAAGGTTGTGTTGGTTTTTTTACCATCTTTCCTTCTAAGCATGAATGCAGCCATTCGTGGATGTTTGGAGGATTCCTAGGGATGAATTCTTGCACTTTTAAAGCTTTGAGCTGATCTGGAGAGATATAAATGTTGTATTTATAAATATAACGTCATCTCTCAACACTCACAAGCCAGTGGGTCTGTAGTCAGGTATATTGGCAATTCAAAATTGGATACATTAAACCTGTATTTTATTATTATTATTATTATTATTATTATTATTATTATTATATTATTATTATTATTATTATTATTATTATTATCATCATCATCATCATCACCATCATTGTTAACAAAATGCAGGTGACAAGTGTGCGCCAAAAGAAATGAACGAGGTGGGCTTGGTAAGGGTGTTCAAACGATGAGGATATTAAGTCAATTGTACATTATCCTTTCTGCTGCCTTATTTATATTAGCATTAAGGTATGGGTAGGCCCTCTCTGTCGAATAACCAACAGGGAGTAGCACGGAGTGCTAATAAGTCAGCCAAAGTAGGGTTCCGGGGTGGGACGACTTTTAATACTCTTTCTGACGAACGTTGCGAACAGATGCATAATTAATGTGGTCTTAAATAATGCTAATGACGTCATCATAAAGGATCATGAATATTCAATGAGGTTTGATTGGTGTTCAGATTGAAGCATGGAAAAACTGGACACCACTCAACAAGTCAATGCAAGCGTGTGGCCAATCTCAAGTTCGACATGAGTGTCCTTGCGAGTGTCCTTGCACCTCCATATGCACAGTGCTTAATAAGAAGTAACTTTATTACTCACCTTTGATTTGAGAAGATGAGTCAGAGAATGCAAGGGACGACAGACATGGCTGATCGTGATAATAAAGTTCTGTATAGTGAGACCAACCTATATCTCTGGTAGATAGAAGACAGGATTCATGTTATGGCATTAGAATTAAGTGATGATCCAGTAAATTGATATGCAATGAGCATTGGCCCTAGACATAAGCCTGTTTATAATATTTGGTAGTCCCTTTACTCACAAGTGATCTTTGACATGGTGTACCCTTTACCACCCTCCCCTCTCCTCCCCCTCTCCAACTTCCATCATTGCAGTGTACCGGTATTGTATTACAAGGACATTAAGAGCTACATGTGTAGTGAAACCCCCGCAAAACATTGTTCAAGATTGCAGGAGTTCGAGATAACTGTCACAACTCATCCCATGCACATCCCTTCTCCCACATCGTTGTGGCCGTGGTTGTCATCATCATCATCATCATCGTTGTGGTTGTCACATCATCATCATTATCATCATCATTATTATCTTCATCATCATTTACATCATTGTCATCGTCATCATCATCACCTAGTATTATTACAGCTGTATTATTATTACCTTGTTATTTTGCATAGAAATTCCCCAAGTACACAGAAATCATTATTTGCAAGAAAATCAAGTTTCAGTTCCTGAAAGGAAAAAGTAGTTTCAGTCAATTCTCAACAGCAGAGACCAGGCAAAGGTGACTATCTTCAACAAGACCAGGTAAAGGTGACTATCTTCAACACGACCAGGTAAAGGTGACTATCTTCAACAAGACCAGACAAAGGTGTCCATCATGGAGGAGTGTCCACGGAGGTCGACTACATGTACATCAGTCATGAACAAGACCAGACATTTGACTGTTTGTTTGTTTGTTATCCATATCTTAACATGGCGAGCCATGTAATTTTGGGTACAAATTCACTCTCTCAAAGCTGGACACCCTCAGGGCCAACGTTCGCTGTCCAGCTCAGTGAGGTGTCCACATTAGAGAGAGAAAGGTCAAGGGCATAGCCAGGAATTTTCCTTGTGGGGTCATGTGCCTCATTAATCTATGGTGCTCCAAATGTATGCACAATATGTTGTTTGTTGTTTACTATATTTTTGCACCCAACAGGGTGGGGAAGGGGGGTCATGGGGCCTGGCCACTCCCCTGAAGGTGTCCATGTTAGTGAGGTGTCCATGCTTAAAGGGGTGTCTGTCTAGAGAGAGTTGACTATTCCATACCTCATAAACTAAGTGAAGTGCAAAAACAACTGTTGGAACATGATTGAATAGAAGAGTTGTGTTGTCCAACCTAGACAGGCAAGAACGTGTCAGTCCAAAGTATGAGTACACACCATTAAGTACACACCATTAAGCACAAGAGGCATTTGTTTAATAACAAACACAGGCTGGACACATTGCCAAGTGTTACCTTGGGTCCCAGAGCTTAGTTTTCTCTTGCGACAATATTATTACTAGTTTCCCTCGGTGCATCCTGTAATTATTACTATTGCCGGAGCTCATAGGATCAATTTAACTTATAGTTCAGTTATTTGTTACATTTTGACAAGTAGTTAAATATTTGCCAAATAAAGAATAGATAAATAAATTGTTGGAGCAAGAGTAAACTAAGCTCTGGAACCCAGGGTAGGCAAGTGTAAACACAGGATCAAAATTGATCCTTGTGCTCTCGGCTTTCTCTCATACATGTACTACCAGTAATAAGTACATGCAAAGTTGCAGAAGAATTCCCTCTTTCAATCATACTTATTTGGAGAGACGGTATGTGATTCCTCTTCTGATGGTGGTGGTCTGTTCGCATCAGGATAACAAGATGTGCAGCTGGATTGTACTTTGAGGTGGTATGAGGTGTTTAATAGTGATTCCCAGGCCTGCGGGAAAGTATAAGTTTGTGAATTGGCCATCAAAAAAGGTTAAACGTATGTCAGACAAGAAATGCACCTCATCACCCTCAAGACCTTCTTCTGACTTGAATTTCTTGGCTGCTGGGGAGTCAGACTGCATCTGAAAAACAATAGTTAACTGTAAACAACAACAACAACAACAACAACAACATAATCATCATAATAATTGATCATCAGCACAACTATCACCATTATAATCATCATCATCATCACAAACAAAATCATCATCATCACATATATAATTTTATCACCATTATCATCCTCACAACCACCATAAAGGTGTTGACACACTGTGCACATTGCATGCAATATGATACACTATGATACACCTCTGCAATTGTTGCGGCCAAGCTTATTGAAGTACAATGTGATCCTACTTCTGCAATATTGCATGTAACAAGACACACCCTGAAATGGCTGGCAATATGAATCGATCTCATTATCTGCCTTCAAATGATGGGCAAACACTGCCCTCCATGTGCTATCAAGCAGAGAGTATTCTATTGAAAGGGTGCAATTCAGCTGATGAAAATTCCTCACAAGACTGGAAGTGACGTACAATCATCATCATCTGTCATCATCACCACCTAAATGCACTCAACAAGAGAACTAACTATTCAGCATGATTACCTCAGAGTCAACAGATGAATCTCCAGGCTCTGTATATCCCATCATATGCTGCAAGCAACAAAGGAACCCCTCTACCTCCCCCACAGTAGCTTTCTGCTTGTCGACTCTTTGATTGGCCATGACATAGAAATTAAGTATCAGACTTGAAGTCAGGGAAGCTGGTAGTAGGCACTTGAGGGCATTGATACACAGAGAAACTGAAAACAAAATCATTACCACAAGAAATTAAAGAAATCTGCAGAACTTGATACATTTTTAACAACTTTTCAGGGTAGAGGAAGGATTCTATGTCCAGTCAAGGCTCCACCATGTACCAACATACATGTATATGACAATGTAAAAGTACAGTGGAACCCCGCCTAACGGACACCCCGGGAAAACAGACACCCCGGTATAACGGACACCCCGGTATAGCAGACAGTTTCATAGGTCCCGGCGGAAAGGTGATACATTTTCTGTTAAAAAGACCCCGTTATAACGGACACCTGGTATAACGGACAACAGACACTGTTTTACAGCCCGAACAGCAAAATTTAATACCAAATCAACCCCGTTATAATGGACAGTCTGAGTACAATCTTTCGTCTCACCATTGTTCATGAAGATTTATTCCTGATTAGAGACGAATGGAAATGAATATTTGCAAGACGGGATAAGCATTTTGTTAGAAAAAGAACAAAGTTTCACTTGTATTATCAAGGTTTCATGTTTTGTTTTTATTTGAGACGTTTCAAATGTTGTTGTGTATGCTATAATAGAAAAAATTCAATAAAGTGTGACGTAATCTGTAAGAAACCCCATTATAACGGACACCCCGTTATAACGGACACTTTCTCTGGTCCCTTCGCTATCCGTTATAACAGAGTTCCACTGTACTGGGTTTGATGTGATGGCTCTGCATACCGGATGACTTTTTGCATACTGGAGGCAAAAGCAGCTTGCAGTGAGTTCCACCAGACAACACCTTGTGAAGAAACAATGACACAATCATTCAAAGACATTATAAACACAATCTAAGACTACAAAAGCAGCCTGCAGTGAGTTCCACCAGACAACACCTTGTGATGAAACAACAAGACAATCATTCAAAGACATTATAAACACAATCTAAGACTACAAAAGCAGCCTGCAGTGAGTTCCACCAGACAACACCTTGTGATGAAACAACAAGACAATCATTCAAAGACATTATAAACACAATCTAGAGACTACACAAAAGCAGCCTGCAGTGAGTTCCACCAGACAACACCTTGTGATGAAACAACAAGACAATCATTCAAAGACATTATAAAACACAATCTAAGACTACAAAAGCAGCCTGCAGTGAGTTCCACCAGACAACACCTTGTGATGAAACAACAAGACAATCATTCAAAGACATTATAAACACAATCTAAGACTACAAAAGCAGCCTGCAGTGAGTTCCACCAGACAACACCTTGTGATGAAACAACAAGACAATCATTCAAAGACATTATAAACACAATCTAAGACTACAAAAGCAGCCTGCAGTGAGTCAAAGACATTATAAACACAATCTAAGACTACAAAAGCAGCCTGCAGTGAGTTCCACCAGACAACACCTTGTGATGAAACAACAGGACAATCCAGACAACATGAGTTCCACCAGAACAGCCTGCAGTGATAAACAACCAGACACACCTTGTCAAAGAACATTCAACACATTGTGATGAAACAACAAGACAATCATTCAAAGACATTATAAACACAATCTAAGACTACAAAAGCAGCCTGCAGTGAGTTCCACCAGACAACACCTTGTGATGAAACAACAAGACAATCATTCAAAGACATTATAAACACAATCTAAGACTACAAAAGCAGCTTGCAGTGAGTTCCACCAGACAACACCTTGTGAAGAAACAATGACACAATCATTCAAAGACATTATAAACACAATCTAAGACTACAAAAGCAGCCTGCAGTGAGTTCCACCAGACAACACTTGTTGTGATGAAACAACAAGACAATCATTCAAAGACATTATGAAAAACACAATCTAAGACTACAAAAGCAGCCTGCAGTGAGTTCCACCAGACAACACCTTGTGATGAAACAACAAGACAATCATTCAAAGACATTATAAACACAATCTAAGACTACAAAAGCAGCCTGCAGTGAGTTCCACCAGACAACACCTTGTGATGAAACAACAAGACAATCATTCAAAGACATTATAAACACAATCTAAGACTACAAAAGCAGCCTGCAGTGAGTTCCACCAGACAACACTTTGTGAAGAAACAATGACACAATCATTCAAAGACATTATAAACACAATCTAAGACTACAAAAGCAGCTTGCAGTGAGTTCCACCAGACAACACCTTGTGATGAAACAACAAGACAATCATTCAAAGACATTATAAAACACAATCTAAGACTACAAAAGCAGCCTGCAGTGAGTTCCACCAGACAACACCTTGTGATGAAACAACAAGACAATCATTCAAAGACATTATAAACACAATCTAAGACTACAAAAGCAGCCTGCAGTGAGTTCCACCAGACAACACCTGTGATGATGAAACAACAAGACAATCATTCAAAGACATTATAAACACAATCTAAGACTACAAAAGCAGCCTGCAGTGAGTTCCACCAGACAACACTTTGTGAAGAAACAATGACACAATCATTCAAAGACATTATAAACACAATCTAAGACTACAAAAGCAGCTTGCAGTGAGTTCCACCAGACAACACCTTGTGATGAAACAACAAGACAATCATTCAAAGACATTATAAACACAATCTAAGACTACAAAAGCAGCCTGCAGTGAGTTCCACCAGACAACACCTTGTGATGAAACAATGACACAATCATTCAAAGACATTATAAACACAATCTAAGACTACAAAAGCAGCTTGCAGTGAGTTCCACCAGACAACACCTTGTGATGAAACAACAAGACAATCATTCAAAGACATTATAAACACAATCTAAGACTACAAAAGCAGCTTGCAGTGAGTTCCACCAGACAACACCTTGTGAAGAAACAATGACACAATCATTCAAAGACATTATAAACACAATCTAAGACTACAAAAGCAGCCTGCAGTGAGTTCCACCAGACAACACCTTGTGATGAAACAACAAGACAATCATTCAAAGACATTATAAACACAATCTAAGACTACAAAATCAGCCTGCAGTGAGTTCCACCAGACAACACTTTGTGAAGAAACAATGACACAATCATTCAAAGACATTATAAACACAATCTAAGACTACAAAAGCAGCTTGCAGTGAGTTCCACCAGACAACACCTTGTGATGAAACAACAAGACAATCATTCAAAGACATTATAAACACAATCTAAGACTACAAAAGCAGCCTGCAGTGAGTTCCACCAGACAACACCTTGTGATGAAACAACAAGACAATCATTCAAAGACATTATAAACACAATCTAAGACTACAAAAGCAGCCTGCAGTGAGTTCCACCAGACAACACCTTGTGATGAAACAACAAGACAATCATTCAAAGACATTATAAACACAATCTAAGACTACAAAAGCAGCCTGCAGTGAGTTCCACCAGACAACACCTTGTGATGAAACAACAAGACAATCATTCAAAGACATTATAAACACAATCTAAGACTACAAAAGCAGCCTGCAGTGAGTTCCACCAGACAACACCTTGTGATGAAACAACAAGACAATCATTCAAAGACATTATAAACACAATCTAAGACTACAAAAGCAGCCTGCAGTGAGTTCCACCAGACAACACCTTGTGATGAAACAACAAGACAATCATTCAAAGACATTATAAACACAATCTAAGACTACAAAAGCAGCTTGCAGTGAGTTCCACCAGACAACACCTTGTGATGAAACAACAAGACAATCATTCAAAGACATTATAAACACAATCTAAGACTACAAAAGCAGCCTGCAGTGAGTTCCACCAGACAACACCTTGTGATGAAACAACAAGACAATCATTCAAAGACATTATAAACACAATCTAAGACTACAAAAGCAGCCTGCAGTGAGTTCCACCAGACAACACCTTGTGATGAAACAACAAGACAATCATTCAAAGACATTATAAACACAATCTAAGACTACAAAAGCAGCTTGCAGTGAGTTCCACCAGACAACACCTTGTGATGAAACAACAAGACAATCATTCAAAGACATTATAAACACAATCTAAGACTACAAAAGCAGCCTGCAGTGAGTTCCACCAGACAACACCTTGTGATGAAACAACAAGACAATCATTCAAAGACATTATAAACACAATCTAAGACTACAAAAGCAGCTTGCAGTGAGTTCCACCAGACAACACCTTGTGATGAAACAACAAGACAATCATTCAAAGACATTATAAACACAATCTAAGACTACATCATAATGAACACCTACCAGATGACATCCAAAAGGCTGATGGTTAGTAAGTGCTTGGACAGACTCTGCAACAGGTTGTTTGTCACTCTCTTGAAACAAAATGTACAATGACAGCAACACCTTTAGTACATTATCATATTGATATCCTATTCATTCAAGCACATGTCAATGCACTATTGCAGCATGTGTCCACCTCTTGCTATAAATTGCGTATGTTACAGAAGTAGGATTGCAGTGTATATTTGTACTTCAATAAGTTTGCTCACAACAATTACAGCTCTAGGTGGACACACGCTGCAATTACATGTATATTGATAAGTAATCACATGTATTGATAATTAGTTAGAGTGCAATTTAGAAAAGTGTGAAATAGTACTAATTTTAAATAGTACTAAATAGTGCTATTTCTATTGTTTTCTATTGTTTCATTAGTGCTATTTAGTACTAATTAGTTATTTAGTTTTCAAGCTTTTCTAAATTGCACTCTAGCATGTTGCTGCTTTTGCATTAACTCTAAGGTACAACACATAGTGCAACATTGCCAGAAACAGCACTCTTGCAGCATGCGTACACCTCTGCAATTTAATATATTTATGGATGTATTTAATAATAGTAGGTCCACATCAACATTCTGCTGCCATTAGGGACTTGTCAGAAATTAACAGGGGGAGGGGGAGGGGGGTGGAGATTTTAAATTGAGCATTGAAAGTGTGACCCTCCCCTAGCGATGGGAATGAAGTTTCCTAACCCTCCCCTTGGGTTTGGCCTAAAACACCAAAATACTCCTTTTCACTGCCTATTTTTTATGACCCTCCCTTTTCAGGAACTCATAAAGTTATGGACCCTCTCCGTCATCCCTTTGCAACGGCCGAGCGGGGACCCCCCCCCCCCCCCCCCCCCCCTCCTCCCTGCTAATTCCTGACAAGTCCCTTACTTCAACCTACTGTACCAAACACACCACAAACCACATATTTTCCACAATATTGCAGAAGTAATGCGTGTTGGCTGAAAAACAGCTGATGCCTGTTACGTGCAGTGCTTATAGTCTCCATGTAACAGGCATTTGATTTTCAGCCAATATGCATATAGCTTAGCAACTTCAGTCATTCATAAATGTCAACACACACCTTCCATAGAAACATCTTTTGGAGAGAGAAACACAGCCTGACAGCACATGAAAATAGATTACAGTCAACTCTCATCAAAGTGGACATAATTTGATGTACATAACAATGAGTCTACAATATTGAGAGCAGGGCCGTAGTGACAAAATATTGGGAGGGGGGCCACTGCACAAAATATTGAAAGGTTTCAATTGGGGGGGGGGGGGGGCGTACTGAGTTCTGATTCAGTTTCCAATCCATTGTTACTACTAACAATAAGCTAAACTCTACATATATGCAAGCAAATACTTTAAATTTGAATTACAAAGACTCGATGAAATTGTATTATATCTAAAAGTCCACCTCATCTTCTTGAGCATTCTGTGGGTTGTGAAAACTGGAAGGACTGACTTGCAGGCCAGGAAGCATGACTGTACATGCCTGGAAATAAAAGCTTATAATTGGATTTTGTTTTGATGTCCAAGAGGAGAGTAAGAAGAATGGGAAGAGGAGAGTAAGAAGAGTGGGAAGAGGAGAGTAAGAAGAGTGGGAAGAGAAGAGTAAGAGTGGGAAGAGGAGAGTAAGAAAAGTGGGAAGAGGAGAGTAAGAAGAGTGGGAAGAGGAGAGTAAGAAGAGTGGGAAGAGGAGAGTAAGAAGAGTGGGAAGAGGAGAGTAAGAAGAGTGGGAAGAGGAGAGTAAGAAGAGTGGGAAGAGGAGAGTAAGAAGAGTGGGAAGAGAAGAGTAAGAGTGGGAAGAGGAGAGTAAGAAAAGTGGGAAGAGGAGAGTAAGAAGAGTGGGAAGAGGAGAGTAAGAAGAGTGAGAAGAGGAGAGTAAGAAGAGTGGGAAGAGGAGAGTAAGAAGAGTGGGAAGAGGAGAGTAAGAAGAGTGGGAAGAGGAGAGTAAGAAGAGTGGGAAGAGGAGAGAAGAAGAGTGGGAAGAGGAGAGTAAGAAGAGTGGGAAGAGAAGAGTAAGAGTGGGAAGAGGAGAGTAAGAAAAGTGGGAAGAGGAGAGTAAGAAGAGTGGGAAGAGGAGAGTAAGAAGAGTGGGAAGAGGAGAGTAAGAAGAGTGGGAAGAGGAGAGTAAGAAGAGTGGGAAGAGGAGAGTAAGAAGAGTGGGAAGAGGAGAGTAAGAAGAGTGGGAAGAGGAGAGTAAGAAGAGTGGGAAGAGAAGAGTAAGAGTGGGAAGAGGAGAGTAAGAAAAGTGGGAAGAGGAGAGTAAGAAGAGTGGGAAGAGGAGAGTAAGAAGAGTGGGAAGAGGAGAGTAAGAAGAGTGGGAAGAGGAGAGTAAGAAGAGTGATGAAGTTATCAATATGATAATTTCTTTTTCAAAACTAGTTATAATTTCAGTCAATTTTACCTTAGTTTTTCCACTATACAGACTAAGCGTGGAATCTAACTCCAGCACCAGCATCATATCAAGATTCTGTCAAAATAAATGTAATGATATTTACTAGTGTGTGTCATTGGTCAGTTGTACATTTAGATAAATGTTTACATGCATTGTGCCTTGTGTTCAAGATAGCAGGGAGGTTGAGATAACTGTGATCTAGATAGTGAACAATTACTCCCCAAAGTGGAGGTGAATAGTGGTGGATATTTACTGAGCCTCGAGTCTTCGAGCGGCAAGGTAAATATTCACCACTACTCACCGACACCGAGGGGGATAATTGTTTTAGTAATTACCAAATCAGTTGGATAAAAAATGTAGCTGTAGCAAAATGAGATGCCATTTTGAATCTCGTCCCCAAAAAGTGAATAGCCAAGGATATTCCGAGTTATGGGAACCAATCAAAACGTGCCAAAATTGCTATCCACTGATTTGGTAAACACTAAAAGCAATTATTGGGTGCACATTTTGATATAATAAAGTACATGATTGCACTATCCTAATGATGTCTGTCTTATTAAAATAAAACAGACAGTGCAATGGTCACTACCAACCTTAAGAGGAGCCACATCTTTGGCCTGTATATCCATTGCTGATACAAACACTAAATTACTGTCATTGGTCAGTATTTTTAGCATCCTGAGAACATATCACCAAATAACAGTTAGACACAGCATCTATGGTGATGTAGGTGCTCTGTTTAAAGAATACTACCCTTATGTATTGACATTGAATAGGGCTAGACTACTGCTATACCTCAGTCTATTGTTGTGTTCAGTCAAGTAGCAGAGATAACTATTCCCACACACACCAGTTGTCTATATCACTATACTGGGGGTGTGGGGTAGGGGAGGGGTAGACTACTGCTATACCTCAGTCTATTGTTGTGTTCAGTCAAGTAGCAGAGATAACTACTCCCACACACACCAGTTGTCTGTATCACTTTGCAGGCCTTTCCTTTAGATCCATGTCTGAAATAAATATATGGCATGGGTTAAATACAATCATCTCATGAGTTCCCAGTGGCTCAGTGGTTAGATCACCTGACTAGTATCCAGGAGATCACAGATTAAAATCCAGTCTGCAGAGTCTCTATTTACACTTGACAAAACACACAAACTTAATCTCATGCAATATTGCAGAAGTAGGATCGCAATGTAGCTTGGTCACAACATTGCAGAGGTGGACACATGCTGCAATCATATTGCCAGCAAAATTGCGTACAATTCTGGATGTATGTCCTCCCACAACATTGCAGAGGTGGACACATACTGCAATCATATTGCCAGCAATATTGCACACAATTCTGCACTGTGTGTCCTCCCACAACATTGCAGAGGTGGACACATGCTGCAATCATATTGCCAGCAAAATTGCGTACAATTCTGGATGTATGTCCTCCCACAACATTGCAGAGGTGGACACATGCTGCAATCATATTGCCAGCAATATTGCACACAATTCTGCACTGTATGTCCTCCCACAACATTGCAGAGGTGGACCCATGCTGCAATCATATTGCCAGCAATATTGCACTCAATGGGGAGTTTGCAGGTGTTGCATGACATTTTAAATTTTAATCCAACAAAAACAAAAATATAATATTTGAAAAGAGCACTCCAAAATTAGCAAAAATTGAAATTTTGAAGTAATTTCGATGAATAGAGCGAAAGTTATGAGCGACCGAAGTTGGCTTTTTTCTTAAGAAACGTACAGTGGTGGGCAACACCGTACGTTTCTTAAGAAAAATAAAATTTCTACTTTTGCTAATTTTGGAGTGCTCTTTTCAAATATTATATTTTTGTTTTTGTTGGATGAAAATTTAAAATGTCACGCAAGACCTGCAAACTCCCCATTCTGCACAGTGTGTCCTCCCACAACAGGGAGGTGGACACATGCTGCAATCATATTGCCAACAATATTGCACTCAATTCTGCACTGTGTATAAGTCATTTACCGGATGGCTGTTGGAACTTCCTGCCACAAGAGTTTGAGGGAGATTTCTGGAGTCAGAGGTTCAAAGAAATCTAGGAATGACTGCTCTCTAGCAGCACACCCAGGAGGTGAACGGAATACTGATGGTGACCTCGCACCCATCAACAGTGGAGATTCTGGAGACATGAAATCAAAACACACACTAGCATCACTGTCGGACTCACTATTTCCACGACCATTAATGTCATTTTTGTATAACATTTGTTATTATGAACTGATACTATTACAGTAATAATAATAATAATCAACTTATATCAACAATAATCAATTAATCAGGGTAGCACTTGACAGTTGACACTGAGAAACCTGTGGCCCTCTAAAATCCAAGATATATGTACATAATAATAATAAAAATAAAAATAAAAATAATAATAATAAGTTTTATTTTTATAGCGCTAATTCCGTAAAGTCCATTAGCGCTTAATTATAATTACTGGGATAAATTAAAAATTACATGCATATAAAGTACTATCTGTTACAAACTAATGCATTACTATGAATTATGAACTCCATTAACATCATTATTATCACCATTGATGATCTGGCATCATGATCATATATGTATGAATACTTTATGATCATCACCATCATCACTATCAACCACATCATCAATGTCAGTATCACTATTGCTATGACAATTTTCATCACAACAAACATCATTCAAGTCTTATCACAATATTATTGATCATTATCATCATTATCATCACTATCATCACATCATCAATGTCACCACCATTGCAACTACCATATACTTCGTCCATTTTTCATCAACATCATTATCATAATTGCTGCCCATCAATCACATAAAAAAAGGAGATATTAACTTACAAAGTCACTAGGATTAGTGCTCTATACATTGTACATGCCGTAAATGATTCAATCATCTAAACATACCTAGAAATGGCGATCTTGTTTGACTGGTAGAAAACTGACCCAAAGCTGGTGACATGAATTTGACTGGGACGGGGGAGTGTATGTGCCCTCGTACTGCAGGTGATGATGTGTACTGCTTAAATGGTGAGTGGGTGGGCGTGCCTAAGGAAAACCGTGAGTGTACAATTGCTGATGTCACTGGAGTAGGGTGATGGAAGATGGAGCTGGCTATTATATCCGGTCCATTTAGGGGCGTCGATGGTGCTTGTGGTATGTCCTGTCAATCAAATAAGAATTAGCATATCTGAGCCATTGATAAGGAACTGACTGGCTGGACATCAAGAATAGTCTTAAGTCCACAATTAGGGGCGTCGATGGTGTTTGTGGTATGTCCTGTCAATCAAATAAGAATTAGCATATCTGAGCCATTGATAAGGAACTGACTGGCTGGACATCAAGAATAGTCTTAGGTCCACATTTAGGGGCGTCGATGGTGTTTGTGGTATGTCCTGTCAATCAAATAAGAATTAGCATATCTGAGCCATTGATAAGGAACTGACTGGCTGGACATCAAGAATAGTCTTAGGTCCACATTTAGGGGTGTCGATGGTGTTTGTGGTATGTCCTGTCAATCAAATAAGAATTAGCATATCTGAGCCATTGATAAGGAACTGACTGGCTGGACATCAAGAATAGTCTTAGGTCCACATTTAGGGGTGTCGATGGTGTTTGTGGTATGTCCTGTCAATCAAATAAGAATTAGCATATTCGGGCCATTGATAAGGAACTGTTTGGCTGAGCATCAAATAAACAAACTTCTCTGCGCCTCATCTTCACAACACTCTTAGTTTGGGCATCCAATGAAGCACTCTTTCTCATGTTCAATTTAAAATTGCACTAAAAGATAAAGGTACAATATTTAATGTCCATAGCCTCCTCAATCGAAAGACTGTTCTTCCAGGGAGCAGACAGTGCACCCTATACCCCCTCCCTCCATTAGTGCTACATCCTACAGGTATTAAAAACTGCACTGAGCTACATGGATTAGAGGGAAGTTGAAAGAAGAGTGTCAGGTGATGAAGAATCAACCATCCTTCCATCAGTGCTCCCTAATTAAAGGGTATTCAAAACCTAACATGTTACACGGATTAGAGGGAGGTTGAAAGAAGAGTGTCAGGTGATGAAGAATCAACCATCCTTCCATCAGTGCTCCCTAATTAAAGGGTATTCAAAACCTAACATGTTACACGGATTAGAGGGAAGTTGAAAGAAGAGTGTCAGGTGATGAAGAATCAACCATCCTTCCATCAGTGCTCCCTAATTAAAGGGTATTCAAAACCTAACATGTTACACAGATTAGAGGGAGGTTGAAAGAAGAGTGTCAGGTGATGAAGAACCAACCATCCTTCCATCAGTGCTCCCTAATTAAAGGGTATTCAAAACCTAACATGTTACACAGATTAGAGGGACGTTGAAAGAAGAGCGTCAGGCGATGAAGAACCAACCATCCTTCCATCAGTGCTCCCTAATTAAAGGGTATTCAAACCTAACATGTTACACAGATTAGAGGGAGGTTGAAAGAAGAGTGTCAGGTGATGAAGAACCAACCATCCTTCCATCAGTGCTCCCTAATTAAAGGGTATTCAAAACCTAACATGTTACACGGATTAGAGGGAGGTTGAAAGAAGAGTGTCAGGTGATGAAGAATCAACCATCCTTCCATCAGTGCTCCCTAA
The DNA here is from genome assembly GCA_033675265.1 of Actinostola sp. cb2023. Classification (NCBI taxonomy): domain Eukaryota; kingdom Metazoa; phylum Cnidaria; class Anthozoa; order Actiniaria; family Actinostolidae; genus Actinostola; species Actinostola sp. cb2023. The sequence goes on from JAUJYZ010000124.1 coordinate 18,939, forward strand.
TTAAAGGGTATTCAAAACCTAACATGTTACACAGATTAGAGGGAGGTTGAAAGAAGAGTGTCAGGTGATGAAGAACCAACCATCCTTCCATCAGTGCTCCCTAATTAAAGGGTATTCAAAACCTAACATGTTACACAGATTAGAGGGAGGTTGAAAGAAGAGCGTCAGGTGATGAAGAACCAACCATCCTTCCATCAGTGCTCCCTAATTAAAGGGTATTCAAAACCTAACATGTTACACAGATTAGAGGGAGGTTGAAAGAAGAGTGTCAGGTGATGAAGAACCAACCATCCTTCCATCAGTGCTCCCTAATTAAAGGGTATTCAAAACCTAACATGTTACACGGATTAGAGGGAGGTTGAAAGAAGAGTGTCAGGTGATGAAGAATCAACCATCCTTCCATCAGTGCTCCCTAATTAAAGGGTATTCAAAACCTAACATGTTACACGGATTAGAGGGAAGTTGAAAGAAGAGTGTCAGGTGATGAAGAATCAACCATCCTTCCATCAGTGCTCCCTAATTAAAGGGTATTCAAAACCTAACATGTTACACGGATTAGAGGGAAGTTGAAAGAAGAGTGTCAGGTGATGAAGAATCAACCATCCTTCCATCAGTGCTCCCTAATTAAAGGGTATTCAAAACCTAACATGTTACACGGATTAGACGGAGGTTGAAAGAAGAGTGTCAGGTGATGAAGAACCAACCCATCCTTCCATCAGTGCTCCCTAATTAAAGGGTATTCAAAACCTAACATGTTACACGGATTAGAGGGAAGTTGAAAGAAGAGTGTCAGGTGATGAAGAATCAACCATCCTTCCATCAGTGCTCCCTATTTAAAGGGTATTCAAAACCTAACATGTTACACGGATTAGACGGAGGTTGAAAGAAGAGTGTCAGGTGATGAAGAACCAACCATCCTTCCATCAGTGCTCCCTAATTAAAGGGTATTCAAAACCTAACATGTTACACGGATTAGAGGGAAGTTGAAAGAAGAGTGTCAGGTGATGAAGAATCAACCATCCTTCCATCAGTGCTCCCTAATTAAAGGGTATTCAAAACCTAACATGTTACACGGATTAGAGGGACGTTGAAAGAAGAGTGTCAGGTGATGAAAAATCAACCATCCTTCCATCAGTGCTCCCTAATTAAAGGGTATTCAAAACCTAACATGTTACACGGATTAGAGGGAGGTTGAAAGAAGAGTGTCAGGTGATGAAGAACCAACCATCCTTCCATCAGTGCTCCCTAATTAAAGGGTATTCAAAACCTAACATGTTACACGGATTAGAGGGAAGTTGAAAGAAGAGTGTCAGGTGATGAAGAATCAACCATCCTTCCATCAGTGCTCCCTAATTAAAGGGTATTCAAAACCTAACATGTTACACGGATTAGAGGGAGGTTGAAAGAAGAGTGTCAGGTGATGAAGAACCAACCATCCTTCCATCAGTGCTCCCTAATTAAAGGGTATTCAAAACCTAACATGTTACACGGATTAGAGGGAGGTTGAAAGAAGAGTGTCAGGTGATGAAGAATTGAATCCAAGCGCATCTCACTTTAATAGAAGGCCACGGACTAACCAACTAAACCATCCTGGCTCCTGTAAGAATGTTCATCTACACCTGTATAACCAACCACCATGATAATAGAACGTCACTCTAACTAATGAGTGGATGACTACAATAACATGCTAACAAGGCGTGTGTGCTGAACACTCACTGAAGAGAATATAAAAGTGCCAACAAAAAAAAACTGGAGCAGAAAATATTTGTGTGTAAATTTTGTTTCGTCTTCAATAACATGAGCATTTATCAGAGTAATTGAATCATGTAGCCACGCACCTCATTAGCATGTTATTTGACTCATCTGCTCATTAGCATGTTAAAAGCGGGTTACACATAAACGTTCTATTACTACATTTTATGACACTGTATACCTCAGGTAGCGCTGTGCTAATCATCCATATTGAGTGCAGTCCAATAACTGAGTCGTACATCATTATAAAGTTGCAATCCTCTGATGTAAAGATGACATTCAATGTAGGGTCACAAACAAATGATATCTTTCCTGTGATACAAAGCACCAGATAACACAGTCAAAATACTATCCTTTCAGCCATTCAAGGTAAAACATAAAATTATCAAAGGGAAACCATTATAATTTATGATTTAATACCAAATGAAGGGGTCCGTGCAAGAAGAGTGACTTGTGATCAAACCCCAAATTCTCCTTTGAAATTCAAAGAATTTCGAGGAGAATTTAGATTTTGATAACATCACTCTTGGAGGGCTCAGCCCTTCAAATATATCATAATACAGTCCACAAGTTATTCACACCCAAGCAATAAATAAATTGTAATATTTCAGCAACAACCAGAATTTTGGCACAAATGATAGTCTTGGCCAAATTTGCATGAACAACTTCTGGACTTTGCTGTAGAATCCATTGAAACCCACCTTGAGCTTGTGATGCAACAGGTCTTGGTTCATCAAGAGGGTGCATAACACTGAACAATGTAGGCACATCCCTAGACAATATATATATATATTTTAATTGAAGTTAACTTTTACTTTTACTTTTTTTAATGTATAATTATTTTAATGTCAGTTGTAAGCAAAGCTGTATCAAATTTAGAGACAATTAATACTATTGTATATGCAAGAAACACAAAAATGAAACCATCTTTATTGTACAGTAAAATCCTTAACCAAGCACATTACCATACATGCACATTTTAAGGGTGTGAGATGGTCTACAGTGTAGCTGTGAGATGGTCTAGGTGTGAGATGGTCTAGGTGTGAGATGGTCTATGTGTCAGATGGTCTAGGTGTGAGATGGTCTAGGTGTGAGATGGTCTAGGTGTGAGATGGTCTAGGTGTGAGATGGTCTAGGTGTGAGATGGTCTAGGTGTGAGATGGTCTATGTGTGAGATGGTCTAGGTGTGAGATGGTCTAGGTGTGAGATGGTCTAGGTGTGAGATGGTCTAGGTGTGTGTCTAGGTGTGGATGGTCTAGGTGTGAGATGGTCTAGGTGTGAGATGGTCTAGGTGTGAGATGGTCTAGGTGTGAGTGGTCTAGGTGTGAGATGGTCTAGGTGTGAGATGGTCTAGAGATGGTCTAGGTGTGAGATGGTCTAGGTGTGAGATGGTCTAGGTGTGAGATGGTCTAGGTGTGAGATGGTCTAGGTGTGAGATGGTCTAGATGGTGTGTGAGATGGTCTAGGTGTGAGATGGTGAAATGGTCTAGGTGTGAGATGGTCTAGGTGTGAGATGGTCTAGGTGTGAGATGGTCTAGGTGTGAGATGGTCTAGGTGTGAGATGGTCTAGGTGTGAGATGGTCTATGGTCTAGGTGTGAGATGGTCTAGGTGTGAGATGGTCTAGGTGTGAGATGGTCTAGGTGTGAGATGGTCTAGGTGTGAGATGGTCTATGTGTGAGATGGTCTAGGTGTGAGATGGTCTAGGTGTGAGATGGTCTAGGTGTGAGATGGTCTAGGTGTGAGATGGTCTAGGTGTGAGATGGTCTAGTGTAGCTGCGAGATGGTCTAGGTGTGAGATGGTCTAGGTGTGAGATGGTCTAGGTGTGAGATGGTCTAGGTGTGAGATGGTCTAGGTGTGAGATGGTCTAGGTGTGAGATGGTCTAGGTGTGAGATGGTCTAGGTGTGAGATGGTCTAGGTGTGAGATGGTCTAGGTGTGAGATGGTCTAGGTGTGAGATGGTCTAGGTGTGAGATGGTCTAGGTGTGAGATGGTCTATGTGTGAAATGGTCTAGGTGTGAGATGGTCTAGGTGTGAGATGGTCTAGGTGTGAGATGGTCTAGGTGTGAGATGGTCTAGTGTAGTGTGAGATGGTCTAGGTGTGAGATGGTCTAGGTGTGAGATGGTCTAGGTGTGAGATGGTCTAGGTGTGAGATGGTCTAGGTGTGAGATGGTCTAGGTGTGAGATGGTCTAGGTGTGAGATGGTCTATGTGTGAAATGGTCTAGGTGTGAGATGGTCTAGGTGTGAGATGGTCTAGGTGTGAGATGGTCTAGGTGTGAGATGGTCTAGGTGTGAGATGGTTTAGGTGTGAGATGGATTAGGTGTGAGATGGTCTAGGTGTGAGATGGTCTAGGTGTGAGATGGTCTAGGTGTGAGATGGTCTAGGTGTGAGATGGTCTAGGTGTGAGATGGTCTAGGTGTGAGATGGTCTAGGTGTGAGATGGTTTAGGTGTGATATGGTTTAGGTGTGAGATGGTTTAGGTGTGAGATGGTTTAGGTGTGATATGGTTTAGGTGTGAGATGGTCTAGGTGTGAGATGGTCTGGTTGTGGGTGTGATTCCTGGTGTGGATAATTTTGTGTGACAATTACTTCCATATTGCTTCACTCCACTTAGGTGAACATGTATAAACAGGTGTCTGGTGTCTGGTGGTGTCGACTTGTTAGGGAAACCCAACCAAATATTGGGGATAACATGTAATGGACAATTATTCAGGAGGAGTTGTAATACTCCTAGTAACTTGATGCCACATAAACTAGAGTTACACTGTACACCAGACATCCCTGTATGCCATTGTATTTCCAATTTCATAGCATCTCATGCCCCCCCCCCCCCCCCCCCCCCTCCATAAAGGGATGACCATTGCATCACTGTTCAATGACTTTACCTTTTATGAGCAGTAAGCTCAGATGGTGTGACTGTTCTCTCTAGTAAAATACCACCATTGATCACCCAGACATTGTGCACCTTAGATAGAAAAATGGATTATTGTATGTCCATTACATTTATTATTCGTTCATTCAGCTTTTTCTTTAAATATTAACAATCTCACCAGCTCATATCTTCCTTCCTTTCTTCATTCCTTCCTTCCCATTCCTACCTTCCAGTTCCTACCTTCCTTGCAGTTCCTACATGTACCTTCCTTCTTTCCAGCTCCTACCTTCCTTCCTTCCAGTTCCTCCCTTCCTTCCAGTTCTTACCTTCCATCCAGTTCCTACCTTCCTTCGTTCCAGTTCCTCCCTCCCTCCCTTCCTTTCAGTTCCTACCTTCCAGTTCCTCCCTCCCTCCCTCCCTTCCTTCCAGTTCCTACCTTCCTTCCAGTTCTTACCTTCCATCCAGTTCCTACCTTCCTTCCTTCCAGTTCCTCCCTCCCTCCCTTCCTTCCAATTTCTACCTTCCTTCCAGTTCCTACCTTCCTTCCAGCTCCCACCTTCCTTCCAGTTCCTCCCTCCCTTCCAGTTCCTACCTTCCTTCCAGTTCCTCCCTCCCTTCCAGTTCCTACCTTCCTTCCAGTTCCTACCTTACTTCCAGTTCCTACCTTCATTCCAGTTCCCACCTTCCTTCCAGTTCCTCCCTCCCTTCCTTCCAGTTCCTACCTTCCTTCCTTCCAGTTCCTACCTTCCTTCCTTCCAGTTCCTACCTTCCTTCCTTCCAGTTCCTCCCTTCCTTCCTTCCAGTTCCTCCCTCCCTTCCAGTTCCTACCTTCCTTCCAGTTCCTACCTTCCTTCCAGTTCCTACCTTCCTTCCTTCCAGTTCCTACCTTCATTCCAGTTCCCACCTTCCTTCCAGTTCCTCCCTCCCTTCCTTCCAGTTCCTACCTTCCTTCCTTCCAGTTCCTACCTTCCTTCCTTCCAGTTCTGACCTTCCTTCCAGTCCCTCCCTCCCTTCCTTCCAGTTCCTACCTTCCTTCCTTCCAGTTACTACCTTCCTTCCTTCCAGTTCCTACCTTCATTCCAGTTCCCACCTTCAAATCAAATCAAATCAAATCAAAAGACTTTATTTTCTGAGGGTGACACTAAACAGTCTCAGACTGATAAACTTGTGGCCCTCTAACCTAAACTAAGTAAATCTATAAATCTATAAATATAATTATAAAAAGTTGAACATCAAATTACATTGCATAAGAATAAGAAATATAATATAATATATATATATAATAAAATTACAATCTGAGCATATTTAAACCTAATACTAAATACTTAAATTAGAATCAAATTACTAGATTAAATGGCCTGGAATCTAACATTTACAATGACAATCTGAATATGTAATAAAAAAGATTATATAAATAAATACAAATATTAAAAATGATCTAGCTGGGACTGATTTTCTAACGCCTTTTTAATAAGAAACGATTTAAAAGACTTAACGGTTGACAATTTTCTAACATTTTTCTAACAATTTTCTAACAATTTTCCTTCCAGTTCCTCCCTCCCTTCCTTCCAGTTCCTACCTTCCTTCCTTCCAGTTCCTACCTTCCTTCCTTCCAGTTCCGACCTTCCTTCCAGTTCCTACCAACCTTCCTTCCAGTTCCTACCTTCCTTCCATTTAAGGTACCAGGGGACCTTCGTGACCACTGTTCACTGAAAGCCGCATAGCGCGCTAACCACTCGTCCAACATGTATAAAAGTATACATTTTCTTAAAGCTGAACAACTGCAGATTCTAAAATTCCTGCGTGCAAAATTCTCTTTGATCAAGGCCGGTCGAATTTTCTAAAATGTGCAATAACAAAAAATATTTACAAAATAGGAAATAATCTCCAGCATATTTAGAATCTGCATTTATTCAGCTTTAAGAAAATGTATACTTTTATACATGTTGGACGAGTGGTTAGCGCGCTACGCGGCTTTCAGTGAACAGTGGTCACGAAGGTCCCCTGGTACCTTAAGTAAACTATGACTGAAATCTAAATTCTCCTGGAGGTTCTTTCAATTCCAAAGGAGAACTTGGGTTTTGATTACAAGTCACTTGCACTGTCCCCTGTCATTATTACAAGGATTGTATTACAAGAATTGTTTTACTCACTGGGAATGGCAAGGCTGCAGTGTAAACTGACCCACCGATGGTAAATACATTGAGGTATTCGCTCTCCAATATACAAAAACCTCTTTCAGAGTCTAAGCAAAAAGGTAAACAGAGTTAGTACTTACAGTCAAACCAAGAAAACCGTGGACACCTAAGTTATGTCTGGAATGTTCATTATGTTGTGACCAATCACATGTGAGATCTTGAAACCACAGATCGTTATCAATCACCGAACAAGGACAGTTTCAATTCTACGTTCTGTCTTAACTATATCTTGTAGGAAACTAGATTGCTTTTCATTCCTATTTGAGAGATGCATACACTACGCTATGAAGAATAGATTTGAGCGATTTTGAATAAAATGATTTTTGGAAAGCCAACCTGACAGTTCGACACACTTGACTACTCTCATATGTGATTGGTCACAATGAACATTCCAGACATACATTAGGTGTCCATGGTTTTTTTAGTTCAACTGTAACTTTACTGACATTTTGAGTAAGCGGGAGTGTAAGGGCCAAGGTTCAAAACGTCAGTAATAATAATAATAACGATTTATTAAACAAATCCATGTTGAAAAATGGCTCTTCCCTGTTTAAATGCTATCTAAACTATCTAAACTATATATCTAAACTATCTAAACTATATATCTAAACTATATATCTAAACTATCTAAACTATATATCTAAACTATCTAAACTATATATCTAAACTATCTAAACTATATATCTAAACTATCTAAACTATATATCTAAACTATCTAAACTATATATCTAAACTATCTAAACTATATATCTAAACTATCTAAACTATATATCTAAACTATCTAAACTATCTAAACTATATATCTAAACTATCTAAACTATATATCTAAACTATCTAAACTATATATCTAAACTATCTAAACTATCTAAACTACTAAAGTACTAATTTTATGGTGTTATAGATTTCCTTTAATCATTAATAATAATAAAATGATAATTGAATTTATCATTATACACCGACACAGCCCATACATGTACTAGTAATAATAATACGGAAATAATAATAATAATAATAAACATTATTTGTGTCAAGTCGTTCTAGTATATGTGATCGCTAGTAGTTTCCATTTATAATTCGAAAGAAAGTACTGAGGTCGAGTGACACCAGGGGGGACAATGATTAGGAACCTCCATCCCATGTTATTGGTTCTGTGAAGCATCCTGTTCCGACATCATGCTATTTCTATAACTACAGTTGAACCTCTGGTTGCGACCACTCTCGTAAGCGACCACCTTCCATTTTCGACCGGTTGTCCAAAATACAAAAAGTTTCCAAGTCACTGAAATCACTATACATGTAGTTGGAAACTCTCATAAACGACCACCTCTCGTAAGGGGCCACAAGGCTTGACATTTTGGGTGGTCGCTTACGGGAGGTTCGACTGTATTCTCATGAGGGAATAAACATCTGAATGAGAAAGAAAATTCCCAAAGCATTCTGTTAGTTATATAGTCAAATACTACCATCATGAAAAATGACTATTGTTTAGCAAACTATTAATTAATTAATTATTAATTAATAATTTACTCATTTAAAATAGCTTGTTGTCAATAATGTGATCAGCATTTTAACAGCGCGAAGCTCCCAACTATGACCACCTTATAATGTATTCGCATACTTTTGTCTCACCATCCTCCAATTAGCCGTTCGATTGACAATCCTGTAAAGCTGATTGGATAATAGCCAAGACGAAAGTATGCAATGACATTTTAAGTGGTCATACATTTGCACTTTGTGCTGTAAAACTGCAACAGTGCCTGTTAAGACTAGTGAGCTGAAAGTTGTATGTATAGAATATTAGAATGTAGTGGTAGTCATGCTCGAGGATCCAGCGGTTTTTGTCCTCGCTCCGAAGTCACCGGCCAAGAGAACCCGCTGGATAAATTACCTGCTAGTACGAGTTCTGAGGCGTGACACGAATCTTGATTGTGATTGGCCCTCTTTTTTAGGGTAAAAAAGAGGGCCAATCAAAACTCAATCATAATTTTCAAAGATAGCATCCATGTTGACGGATGTTTTAAAGAAATGCATTTGCGTGATGCGATCGATCACGTACTCCAGTCTTTCCCCGGGATCGATTTCCTAAAGCCAGAACAGTTCATGGACCTTCATGGTTCTCGAAGCATTTATTATATTTGCACAGCTACCGACGGGATATGGCTAAAGCTTGATATTTCAAATACTATACCCTGCCGCTCGTGTTGAAATATCGGAACACACACGAAAATAGCTAGTGATATCCTTAGCGAGGGTAGATGTGTTGTTTGGGAGGCCAGAAACGATTTGAAGCTACAAGTACCGCCTACTGAAAGAATACGCGCCACGAGTACGGAATACAGCGTTTCAGCGTATATATCATTATGAACAATCTGGACTTCAGTTGTCACTTCACTTTTGACATTTCTATAGGGTCAGAAATGCGAGCCATACTAAATCCACTTGAGCCGTATCACTCCCCAGAACTCGTACTAGCAGATAATTTGTCCAGAAGTTCTCTTGGCCGGGTGACTTCGGAGCGCGGACAAAAACCGCTGGATCCTCGAGCATGAGTGGTAGTGTGTGTGAGAGTACAGTGTCCCCCAATTAGTGTGCAAGCGCTAGAACACATTGGACACTTAAATAAACAGTTTTTTATTATTTTATTTTTATGATAGAGCATTTTATTATATCAGTTTACCTTCGTCTTCTTTAGGAGAAGGTAGAGAAAACTTGCACCAAAAACAGTCAATGGCTTTAGAGCCAACAGTGAAAGACTTCACAAGTGTTCTAGAATCTTTGCAACTTCCTTTACTCCATACCACTGTCTTGCCATGCATGTATAACTGTCATTAACAATAAGCATACTGTCTATCACCTGTACATGCAGGGTTGTCAACTGGTGTTGTTGGAGGTCAAAAGGATGTAAGTGAAGTGCTGCATCCTACACTTCGTCTAACCCCTTTTTCACAAATCTTGACTCTAACCGATCCACCCAAGCTAACGTATTAAATATAGATGCAGTATTGTAGATCCCGTGGGTACATGTTGAAAAGACTACAATACTACAATAAAGTCACGTGATTCATTATGTTTTCAAAACTGCAAGTTGATACCACGGCATTACATTCAGTTCTTACAATGCCGTGTTCTTTTGCATCTCAAATTGAAATTCCACGCGAGGAAATTGAATACGTAATGAATCATGTGACTTTATTGTAGTATTGCAGTCTTTCATCTGGACAACGCTTTTTGAGAATAACTGTATGCTTTGTACAACTAGAAAGGAAATCCTAGAAAGTAAGTTATACACTTCAAAACTTTACAAACGTTCCCCACCTCTTCTTCCGATTGAACATCGCCATCCAAACTTCTGATTCTCCATTTCTCAACCTTAAAATGCACAACATCAATATATAACTTGTGTTCCATATAATAAGAGTAATAACACACACAAACATAACGCAAAATTACATTAGTTTCGTTGTGTGTTTTGGCAGTCAGTATTCCATCTTCCTTGCTTTTCAGTGGATTGTCTTCGCTGAACGGGTGATTTTTACAGAACTCACGTCCAAAAGGAGTGAATGATTCAAAGCAATCTGGTTGTATCATCGCTAGAGAGAGGAAATCTTCAATCGAATTTAGCAAAAATCAGTTTCACGTCCGCCATTTTGGAATCAAAGTTGGCGGGGAATTGGTGTTAGAACCCATGCTACTCGCGGACTAGAAATACCGTGAGGTCTAGTAACTAACGAAAGTGAAACATAAAAAGATTAAATAAAAGAGAAATTCTAAAAGCGAAGGGGAAAAATTCCCTTGAAAATTGCTGAAGTTCGGGAGCTTGCTTCGTTTACCTGAGACAACTCGATTTGATTTTATAGAAAGATTTAACTGTAAATTACACAGGAAGCCCAACCGCCAAGCGAGACAAAAACAAAATGGTGGACAACGGCACCCAGACACACACGATAGACGTGGACATGGACGACGAAGCGAACGCATCAACCATCGATCTTGAATCAGAGCCGTTCGTTGTAGGAGGCATAGACTTTGGAATCACAGACTATCATGATGTCTACAGAGATGGTAACTTCGGCTTGAAACGTGGAAGGATTAATTTCGTACGTGCGAAAAGATGGAGTCGAGCTCACTTGGTTGTGGCCATGGTCGTGCTGATACTCAGCATTACTTGTGTCTGCCTCATAAAGGTATTGGATAGGTATTGGATAGATCGTGATACAGCAGACGTTTTCGCTGGACTTTCTATTACCTGTGGTATCATTGCCATTGCTACATCGTGCTCTAGCTTGTACTTGGTAAGCTATCTTTCCACCATGCGAAGACCTCTCTTCATTCTACTACTGGTTCGTCTTCTTGCTGTACTCGAGTGTATGCTTGCTATATCTGGTTTGATCACGACTTTGATCGCTGTCTCTGACTCCCACGAGAGAAATCCTTGGATCAATTACCACCATTACTGGACTACGGACTATCCTGGACAGATAGTAACAGCCGAGCACTTTGGTGGCTTCGTCTGTCTGTGTGTGTTGTTGGTGATCGCAATGATCGTTGACTTCATAATGGCAGGAGCGTGGTTGTTTCATTGGTGGAGGTGTTGTGATTGTTGTCAACCATTAAAGTCGTGGTGTATCTTTGAGCCTGGCCAACCACTAGCTGATGGGGTACCAGACCCTCGTACTGGTCTTTTTAGGGAATGTATGTATGTCTGTTGGACTGCATATAGGGCTGACTGTGGAAGCATCATTTAGCTAAAGGATGTGAAGATACAAGACAATCTAGGCCTGTTTATTTGGAGAAACGTTGTCACTATAGGATCATGGTTACCCTATCAATATGGTCCCTAAGCCCGACCGGTGTTGGTAACGTTACCTGACATATAAAAATAAAAAAATGTAGGGGCACCTACATTTTGTAACATATAGTAGTCCCCGGTGTACGCAATCAATGACAATCGATGATCGGAAAACCAATCGAACAATCGATCATAATCGATATAATTAATCGATTGATATCGATTGGTTTTGGCCAATCGATCACCAATCGATAGTCACACAAGAAAAATGACAATCGATGAAAATCGATCATCGATCATCGATCGATTGTTATCAGGTTCAGTACAAGATTTCGTGACGTAGTCCTCTATCGACCTCCCTGTACGTTGCCGCTAAAATGTCGTATATGGAAAGCCGCTGGGAAAGCCACGAAGTCAGTCTAAAAGTGCGATCGATGCATCGTGAAGGGATATCAATGTTGTCTTTTCCAAGTCCAACAAGGAGAAATATTTCTAGCTCATAAAAAGAGACCGGGAAAGAGGCACGCGAGGAAATGCTTTCAAGGTAGTAATGACCGGGGACAGCTAGGGCAATTACAAGCTGAGTGCGCTTGTTCCCGCTCTGGCCATAAGTACAAAACAATCGATGAAAATCGATGAAAATCGATGAAAATCAATCTATTTTAGGGCAATCGATAACAATCGATCAATCATAAGGCAATCGATGACAATCGATCAAAGGTCACAGATTTTTGTTTCATCGATTGGTCATCGATTTCCAATATCAATCGATTAATTGATATCGATTGATATCGATTGATATCGATTGTCATCGATTATCGATTTCATCGATTGCGTACACCGGGAGTAGTCTGCGAACAGTTCCTCCTTTTTCCCTCCAGGCTCAGTGAAGACGAGTCATTTTTTCTCTCGTTCGACTGAGTCTGGAGGGAAAAGAGGGATTGTTCACAGTCTAGACATATAGGGGCGCTGGGGAGGGGAGGGGTGGTAGGGGCGATAGGGACGGTATGGGTGGTCACCTGACATATAGGGGCACTAGGGAGGGGAGGGGTGGTTCAAATCCCAGGTCAAGGTTACCCTATCAGTAGCGTAATGGCTGCAGCAAGTTGCATCATAAACTGTACTATGCCTAATATAATATTCCAGCAAAAAAATGGTTGCTCTCCATAATAACTTGTCACACAAAGAGTACAAATGAATGTGTGAATATTATTTTACTGATACTAATTTAGTCAAATAAGCGTTTTGAAGGAAGGTCCAACGTTGTCCTGGCTAACTTCATGTAATTGCTTGCTAAAGTTGCCTCGTCTGGTAGGAAAAACCTGGTCCCAGGGACAATATTTCTCCATATAAACAGGAGTTATTAGACCTTATTTGCAAGTCATTTCATCTTTCTATCTAACAGACAGACATGTAAACAATTTTTAGTGTATTAAGTGGGCATAGTTGATTGGAAGTTATCAACTTTAAACAAAAGGGAATAACAACATTTTAGTATAGCAAAATTTGGAGGTCTTGAAAGTATATACATTGTAATGTATTCATAATATAACAGTAGTAGTAGTTGCCTCCTTTGCAGCCATTTTTAGAACTTCCATCGCGCAACTAAAAACAGCTGCATAGGAGGCTATGGTACTACTAGAGACTTTATTTTCTGAGGGTGGAAAACATTATTACTGGTCTCCTAGTAGTTTACATAATGGCCCTCTTAAGCTCCGTCGAAATTCCAGACGCATTCGTCTGAAATAAAACTTCGGCCATAACTTTTTTAATATTCGCGTGATGGACTATCAGACTTGCAGAAAGTTGAAGCTATTATTTGGCAATATTACAACATAATTCGATTTCCCTTTTACGCAAAACTATCGGACAATTTTTTTTTGAGCACGTTTAAGTAGCGAGAACAAGGTCCATTGTAGCTCCGATATCACTAAAAATATTTGCGGAAAGGGAAATCGAATTATGTTGTAATATTGCCAAATAATAGCTTCAACTTTCTGCAAGTCTGATAGTCCATCACACGAATATTAAAAAAGTTATGGCCGAAGTTTTATTTCAGACGAATGCGTCTGGAATTTCGACGGAGCCACCTTAAATAAATTAAAAGGTGTAGTAGCAGCTGTAGCAGCAGTAGTAGCAGCAGCAGTAGTAGTAGTAAGTAGTAGTAGTGGGTAGTAACTAGTAGTAGTAGTACCGGTAGTAGTAGTAGAGACTTTATTATCAGAAGATGGAAAACATTATTACTGGTCAGACACCCAGTAGTTTAAATAATGGCCATTTACTATAAAATAATACTTATGAGTTCTATAGGAAAAAGGAAAAAAGCGAGACTAAATAAAGCTACTTTAAACTAGGCTAAAAGGTCCTAGATATTTTAAGGTGATCCATATATTTGAATTATTCTCTAAATATTTTCTAAAATTAGTGTGGGAAAGTGTAGTATAGTGTATTATATCTCTATTAATAAAGACGTATTATTATTATTATTACTCTGACACTTCCGGAGGAAGTCCGAGTTATAAAATGGGCCTTCTTTTTGTTTTTGGTAGGCCAAAGAATGAAAAAAGAATGCGAAGTATTTGATCGTATCGGTACATAAAATGCGAAGTATGTTACCATATCGAGTTTCAAGATATTACCCAGCATATAACTGATGTCGCTGTGCTTGCTTGAGTGTATGTCATCCTCTGAAACCCAGGGGCTGTAGGAGGAGGGGGATCGGAGGGGAATGAGCGTATGTCAAGCTTAATGCGAAGTATTGTCTACCGACTAGAAGTGCTATGTAGAAGCTCGTGCTATATCGAGAGAGAAGCAGTTGTATTTAAAATATGCAGAAGAGAAATAATGTTGTATCGAAGGCAAGCCATCGATCACTTCCTTTTAAATGACCTATGCAACCTCAAGACCTACCAAGTACATACTGATTTGAGATCTTTATCTATGATCACCGACAAATAGTCTCCCTCGTCACTGTCATTGTCATAACATGCATTAGACGTATGATCAAAAGACAGGGTCAAGTATCGGAGATTGTCACGGAAGAATGACTCTTCTCTTCGTCTGTCAATTTGAATGGTCAATTTTGAGATGGCTGTGGCTTGTTCTACCAATGGTGTGTGTTGGTGAGCAAAGATAGAGATCTACTTGTCATAATGTCCGACTATACACTCATTGAGCGTCTTGTTATTAGTGTTATCAATAGAACCATAGTCTATTAACTATGATAGAACAGAATCAAATCAAATCAAATCAAAAGACTTTATTTTCTGAGGGTGACACTAAACAGTCTCAGACTGATAAACTTGTGGCCCTCTATGAATGCAATGGGCATCATCATATTCATGGTGTACACCTGATTAGTCAGTCATTGACTGTCCCATCCAGAAAGTCAGTCAATCAGTAATTGACTGTCCCCAGACAGACAGTCATTTAGTCAGTCATTGACTGTCCCATTCAGAAAGTCAGTCAGTCAGTAGATGACTGTCCCCAGACAGACAGTCATTCAGTCCGTCATTGACTGTCCCATCCAGAAAGTCAGTAATGCAGTCAGTAAATGAGTCCCCAGACAGACAGTCATTCAGTCAGTCATTGACTGTCCCATCCAGAAAGTCAGTCAATCAGTAATTGACTGTCCCCAGACAGACAGTCATTTAGTCAGTCATTGACTGTCCCATTCAGAAAGTCAGTCAGTCAGTAGATGACTGTCCCCAGACAGACAGTCATTCAGTCCGTCATTGACTGTCCCATCCAGAGTCAGTAATGCAGTCAGTAAATGAGTCCCCAGACAGACAGTCATTCAGTCAGTCATTGACTGTCCCATTCAGAAAGTCAGTAATGCAGTCAGTAAATGACTGTCCCCAGACAGACAGTCAGTCAGTCATTGACTGTCCCATTCAGAAAGTCAGTAATGCAGTCAGTAAATGACTGTCCCCAGACAGACAGTCAGTCAGTCATTGACTGTCCCATTCAGAAAGTCAGTAATGCAGTCAGTAAATGACTGTCCCCAGACAGACAGTCAGTCAGTCATTGACTGTCCCATTCAGAAAGTCAGTAATGCAGTCAGTAAATGGCTGTCCCCAGACAGTCATTCAGTGACTGTCCCATTCAGAAAGTCAGTAATGCAGTCAGTATATGACTGTCCCCAGACAGTCATTCAGTGACTGTCCCATTCAGAAAGTCAGTAATGCAGTCAGTATATGACTGTCCCCAGACAGACAGACAGTCAGTCAGTCATTGACTGTCCCATTCAGAAAGTCAGTAATGCAGTCAGTAAATGACTGTCCCCAGACAGACAGTCAGTCAGTCATTGACTGTCCCATTCAGAAAGTCAGTAATGCAGTCAGTAAATGACTGTCCCCAGACAGACAGTCAGTCAGTCATTGACTGTCCCATCCAGAAAGTCAGTAATGCAGTCAGTAAATGGCTGTCCCCAGACAGTCATTCAGTGACTGTCCCATTCAGAAAGTCAGTAATGCAGTCAGTAAATGACTGTCCCCAGACAGACAGTCAGTCATCGACTGTCCCATTCAGAAAGTCAGTAATGCAGTCAGTAAATGACTGTCCCCAGACAGACAGTCATTCAGTCATTGACTGTCCCATTCAGAAAGTCAGAAATGCAGTCAGTAAATGACTGTCCCCATACAGACAGTCATTCAGTCAGTCATTGACTGTCCCATTCAGAAAGTCAGTAATGCAGTCAGTATATGACTGTCCCCAGACAGACAGACAGTCAGTCAGTCATTGACTGTCCCATTCAGAAAGTCAGTAATGCAGTCAGTAAATGGCTGTCCCCAGACAGACAGTCATTCAGTCAGTCATTAACTGTCCCATTCAGAAAGTCAGTAATGCAGTCAGTAAATGACTGTCCCCAGACAGTCATTCATTCAGTCATTGACTGTCCCATTCAGAAAGTCAGTAATGCAGTCAGTAAATGACTGTCCCCAGACAGTCATTCAGTCATTCATTGACTGTCCCATCATAATAATAATAGTCTTTATTTAGAAGAGGGTGACAAACAAATAGCCTAAGCTAACAAACAAGTGGCCCTCTGAAGCTACAAAACTATCCAGAGCCAAACTGAGCATAACCTGTTCCAGAGCCAGAAGCAAAAAACCATACCCTGTTGAGTGGAACATACCCATACAGGCCATATACGGGAGTACCCCCCTGGGGTTCCACAACAGAAGAGTCTGTCCAGAGAAACACTTTGGACATCTTTAAACATGATTTCATATGGATACACACTGCATTTTGTTTAAAAAATGAATTCAAATTTAAAGAAAGTAAAACATTAGTTCACATCAAATAAATGTTGTCTCACTAATGCTCTAGTAAGATGGGAAATCACTTTCCATCATTTAAGTTTTTGTTTCATTAAGGTACACCATTTCCTCTTGTATTTACTTATTTGTGTGTGGGGAATTTGATCATTCTTGCAGTCCCCTCGCTGGGGAATGACATTTGAAATTGACCATGTGGAGGACCTAAGGAGACGCCATCACTCTAAGTAAATCTAGTCTGCAATTTTAATAATGATGTATGATATGATATTTGTATAGCGTCTATCTATAATGTTTCTTATTGAACACTAAAACTATCTTATTTCGACCACTGATGCACAAAATGGTGGTAGTGTACAGGTCCCTTTCTCGAAAGCCCCGAAAGCTTATCGGGCCCGAAAAGGGTTTCTTTAAAAATCTATATCTTCAAAACAAAGTAGTTTACAGACATGAAACTTTGCATGAAGGGAAAGCTTGTTCATATTAAAACAGCTTTGTCATTGAAGTAGGTGCCTTAGATTTCTTGAATGTCTTTTCGGGCCTGAAAAGTTTACAGGGCTTTCGAGAAGGGGGCCCCAGCTGCCCCAGGGCTGGACAGAACAAAAAGTGTAAAAACCATACTAACTATACACTTGATGTACATCAGTTCATGTACACATTTTAAAAGCGTTCCTTCACATGTCGTTATTTGCTCTGTAGTCTCAGTTTATTAGTGTCTTATAATCCAATCCTGGCAGTCGGCAAACACTCTGATGCATGATGATGTTCCTGGGACATCTGTTACCAGGGGAGGTCAGGCACACTCCCATGCATAAAGTGATGGGGATGCTCGTCGTACCTTTTAGGGGTCCAGATCCATGATTTGGTCCCACTTAGGGCGTCACATTAAATCTAAAAGGACCACAAGAGACTAAGCCGGTACTTTTTAGGGTGTTTGTCAGTAAAGAAGATACCGACAGTTGTAGCCTTTCTTTAATCTGAATTGTTCATTGTTTTAGGGGTGGTAGGTTTTAAGGGGTAAAAAGTATTTGTTACCATGTCCACCTGGACAAGACTCAGGTTACTACCTTTTAGGGATCATTTTCAAAATTTCCAACGAGCACCCCCACCACTTTATATATGAGAGCCCCCCCCCCCCCCCCCCCGAATATGTTACACCATTTACATCAATTGAAAAATGAACTAACGATGGCAGTAACAATGTCTAAACGCTTTAGTATCCAGTTGGTCTGTTCAATGTCCACATAGTGTCACTCTGACCTTTTCCATGATATACGGAGTTCACTGCAATAACTCTGTAGCCTTGCTTTTCCAATTCGTTGAGCACTATACAAGGGTGTTCGTTGCTCATGTATGAACGGATTGAAGGATGGCCCAGTCGAGGCAATGTTGTTCCTTTAATTGCAATCAGTGCACTTTCAAGATTCTCATTCCCTTCAAGAGACTGGAATTCAATAATCGTTCTTCCCTGGCTTGTTTGGTTCTGTACGAAGATATACGGCATGATTTTACACACTGCTTGTAGTATTGAAGTGACTTCACAACGTACCGGGCACGACGGAACGGGGTAGGTACTTCATATATGGTACAATATAATGTCCTCATATAACCGTTATATAATCAGTGCATCCCTATGTATCCCAGTGTATCCCTATGTATCCCAGTGTATCCCTATGTATCCCAGTGTATCCTATGCATCCTAGTGCTTCCCTATGTATCCCAGTGCATTCCTATGTATCCCAGTGCATCCCTATGTATGCCAATGCATCCCTATCTTTGCCAGTGCATCCCTCTGTATCCCAGTGCATCCCTATGTATCCCATGATATGTATCCCAGTGCATCCCTATGTCCGGACCCCATCACGTGACTTTTTCCAATGGTTTTGTTTAAGAGTGCGCGAGTCGGGAAGAACGGGTCATATGATAAATAGAGGTTATTTACCAGTCGGGAGGTCCGGATAGGGAAAAACTGTGCCCGAGGTCTTGAGTGTACGGACCAAGGCCGTAGGCCGAGGTCCGTTTTCAAGGCCGAGGACACAGTTTTTCTCTATCCGGATCGACCAAGGCCGGTAAATAACTTGTTTATTTTTCGCCAACTGCCAGGAAATGACTACTCAAAACTTGAACTGCAATAATAACTTTTTTTTTTTAACGGAGAAAAAAAGCACAAACAAAGAAAAAAAAGAAACAAACAAATGTTTTTCTTCAAATTGTGTTAATGAAGGGCAGTTACCGGTCCGTGGTCAGATATAGAAAATTCCGCCCACTTCAACAACCAATCAGAGCGCGCAATTTCTTAGGATACCGGACCGGAAAATAATAACAATATACAGTCATTCTCAAAAAGGTTGTCCTGATGAAAAGACTGCAACACAACAATAAAGTCACGTGATTCATTATGTTTTCAACTCCTCTTCACCAAAAAAAAAACAAGTACATGTAGAAATGATGTCTTGATCCAGTGTGTGGGTGCGTGATATTTTCTGTTTACATTGAGGCACATGCTCGAGGATCCAGCGGTTTTTGTCCGCGCATGATTGAGGCAAAGCATTCATGAAACTGTAATCCTGTCAGCATATATTATGGCAATGCCAGAGGGTACTTACATGGCCGCGCGGAGATACGGAATTTTTCTTCTCGTGTTGAGATATTTCTCAACACGAGAAGATAAATTCCGTATCTCCTAGCGGCCATGTTCTTGGTAGCCTGCGAATACAGCCGCTTTTTTACGCTCGCCACAGGGGTCTCCCTGAGCGTAAAAAAGCGGCTGTATTCGCAGGCTATGTTCTTGGCTGCTTTGAAGATCGTATAGCCGTACTTTTGACGGTTCAAGTGCCTTTGGATACTTCCAAGGATTCCTCTCAGACTGCTTGGCTCATACTCATAGTTTGAACCATCCTTCTTTCCATTAAACAGCGAAGATAAACAAATGAAAGTAAGCTTAATTCGTTGAGTTCAGTCGTTGTCAGCTCGTGAATTGAACTGTTCAAATGAGGCCTTTCTTTTTCCAAAAACTTTACGAACAGTTGGACATCGTAATCCGTTTTCCTTCTAGTATTTTTGTCTTCTTGTTCTTCTACGAACCTTGACATTTCTTCGTCGGTTAACTCGACAAATCTTTCCATTTTCAACCAAGATTTCCAACCAAGGTAAACAAAAAGGCAAACAACCTTCGTTGTTGTCGTAAATGCAGACGCGTCCCAAAAGCCGTAGGAGCGGGAAAAATACTGGCTTGTGATTGGTCGAAAAACGATATGATTGTTATATGATAAATAAATGTTTTCAGCAGTCAGATGATGGCTTTGTAGCCGAATCAATAAAGCAGTTTCACATAACGGTGCTAAGCAGTACTGAAGAGTCAAGACTGAGTCCAATAAGGTAGATGTATTCACACGGTGAATTACGGTCGTTTCGCCTAACGTCTCAAAAGTTGTTTATATATCATGATTTAAGTGTTTCTTAATAACAGTTAACTTACATAATGATATAATAATAGTATAAATTTCATAAATTCGAACTATAAATTCGAAATAAAAACATTTAGTATTTTAGCTTACGTACTTTATCAGCGGTTATATGTCAGTTTGAAATATGGGACTCTCCACTGGGAAAGACATTACAACTTACTTTAATAATAGTAAAACAAGTCGCTGATTTCGAGATTCGAAGTGCGACCATTTCTCACCTCGTCCCATTATCTGATCAATTGATGGGCTTGGCTAGTAGTCCAGTCATTCTACGATTTAAGTTGGAACAAATTGCAACAGAAAGTTTGTCATCGCTATTAATTCAACCAAGATGGGTTACTTAAACAACATACTAAAAGTCCTCAAAAATCCCTTGGTGGAACATGCCGAAAATTAGGATTAAAGATTTCGTGGTTTCACCACAGGGATCCCGCGTCGAGCAAAATGAACTGCATTAAAAAAAATACATTTATCCGACTTTTTTCTTTGATTTTTAATTTCCAAGGTCTTCAATATTATTTCTGTAGTGGTTGAAGTTACTTTATTAACGCAAAAGTGCTTGAGATGCAGGGGAAATGTCCCTATGCCATGACCCTTACCACAGGGATCCTAATACGTAGACAAATTAAATTTTCAATCAAAATCCTGCATTATGTTTGATTGTTTCTTGGTTATTTGTTGCGTTGTATAGCCAAATTAGTCTATTCTAAGACTGTTTAACACTAATGACTAATATTAATCAACTATTGAAATACAATAATGATAATAGAGTCGTTTTCGTATTCATGAGTGGGCGGCGGGAAACCTACGGTACGGAGTTACGGTCACGGGACATAATTGCACACATTGTATTCAACCAATCACAGCGCGTGAAATAATTTCTCAACCAATCAGAATGCTTGAATACGTACGGCACGATGATGTCGCGATATGGTCAATGCACGGCACGAACCTTACCGTAACTACTTCCCACTCATACGAAAACGACTCTAATTAGTTTCATTAAGGTTATATTTATAACTATTCATAACACTCTAATGAGATGCAAAGATGAAATACGGTATAATAATGCCTCGTTAACACCTACGTGCACGTGTGCACGTGCACAGTGGCAATATATACGGCATCAAAGGCAGGACACTCCATTCTTGCTCAGTTCCAGCGGAACAGTGGTCAGATGAACTCTTCTTTGTTTTTTCTTGATACGACCCACGCGAATCATTCTGAATTCATGGCCGAAGTACGAATGCCGATAGAACCTGCTCCTCTGGTAGAAGAAAGAGAACTTGAGGTATAAAGTTTTACGTTTTATGATTCATTTCAAGTCAGCAGCAACGTGGGTGCTTTGATGAATACCGCACAAATTTATATCTGATGATGGCCGAAGATTATGATGTACAATTCCCTGAATCGCCAGCTCAACAAGACCCGCATGCTGAACAGCCTGAACAGCAACAGCCGCCGAACACCAACAACCAAGTTCTGTGTGAACAGGCTTGAAACTGCCAGTGTTTCAGTTGTAAAAATGACTTTCTCGGCGGGGGTTTGAGGAATGATTGCAAATCGGAGTTTGGTGTGAACAGGCAAGGAATTGACAGTGATTGATTTGTAAAATGACTTTCTCGGCGGAGGTTCGAGGAATGATTGCAAATGAGTTCTGTGTGAACAGGAATGAAATTGCCAGTGTTTGATTTGTAAAATGATTTTCTCGGCGGAGGTTCGAGGAATGATTGCAAATCGGAGTTAAGTGTGAACAGGCAAGGAATTGACAGTGAATGATTTGTAAAATGACTTTCTCGGCGGAGGTTCGAGGAATGATTGCAAATGAGTTCTGTGTGAACAGGAATGAAATTGCCAGTGTTTGATTTGTAAAATGATTTTCTCGGCGGAGGTTCGAGGAATGATTGCAAATCGGAGTTAAGTGTGACCAGGCATGGAATTGACAGTGATTGATTTGTAAAATGACTTTCTCGGCGGAGGTTCGAGGAATGATTGCAAATGAGTTCTGTGTGAACAGGAATGAAATTGCCAGTGTTTGATTTGTAAAAATGATTTTCTCGGCGGAGGTTCGAGGAATGATTGCAAATCGGAGTTAAGTGTGAACAGGCAAGGAATTGACAGTGATTGATTTGTAAAATGACTTTCTCGGCGGAGATTCGAGGAATGATTGCAAATGAGTTCTGTGTGAACAGGAATGAAATTGCCAGTGTTTGATTTGTAAAATGACTTTCTCGGCGGAGGTTCGAGGAATGATTGCAAATGAGTTCTGTGTGAACAGGAATGAAATTGCCAGTGTTTGATTTGTAAAATGACTTTCTCGGCGGGGGTTCGAGGAATGATTGCAAATCGGAATTAGGTGTGAACAGGCATGTAAAATGACTTTCTCGGCGAGGGTTCGAGGAATGATTGCAAATCGGAGTTCAGTGGTGTGAACAGGAATGAAATTGCCAGTGTTTGATTTGTAAAATGACTTTCTCGGCGGAGATTCGAGGAATGATTGCAAATGAGTTCTGTGTGAACAGGAATGAAATTGCCAGTGTTTGATTTGTAAAATGATTTTCTCGGCGGAGGTTCGAGGAATGATTGCAAATCGGAGTTAAGTGTGAACAGGCAAGGAATTGACAGTGAATGATTTGTAAAATGACTTTCTCGGCGGAGGTTCGAGGAATGATTGCAAATGAGTTCTGTGTGAACAGGAATGAAATTGCCAGTGTTTGATTTGTAAAATGATTTTCTCGGCGGAGGTTCGAGGAATGATTGCAAATCGGAGTTAAGTGTGACCAGGCATGGAATTGACAGTGATTGATTTGTAAAATGACTTTCTCGGCGGAGGTTCGAGGAATGATTGCAAATGAGTTCTGTGTGAACAGGAATGAAATTGCCAGTGTTTGATTTGTAAAAATGATTTTCTCGGCGGAGGTTCGAGGAATGATTGCAAATCGGAGTTAAGTGTGAACAGGCAAGGAATTGACAGTGATTGATTTGTAAAATGACTTTCTCGGCGGAGATTCGAGGAATGATTGCAAATGAGTTCTGTGTGAACAGGAATGAAATTGCCAGTGTTTGATTTGTAAAATGACTTTCTCGGCGGAGGTTCGAGGAATGATTGCAAATGAGTTCTGTGTGAACAGGAATGAAATTGCCAGTGTTTGATTTGTAAAATGACTTTCTCGGCGGGGGTTCGAGGAATGATTGCAAATCGGAATTAGGTGTGAACAGGCATGTAAAATGACTTTCTCGGCGAGGGTTCGAGGAATGATTGCAAATCGGAGTTCAGTGGTGTGAACAGGAATGAAATTGCCAGTGTTTGATTTGTAAAATGACTTTCTCGGCGGAGGTTCGAGGAATGATTGCAAATCGGAGTTAAGTGTGAACAGGCAAGGAATTGACAGTATTGATTTGTAAAATGACTTTCTCGGCGGAGATTCGAGGAATGATTGCAAATGAGTTCTGTGTGAACAGGAATGAAATTGCCAGTGTTTGATTTGTAAAATGACTTTCTCGGCGGAGGTTCGAGGAATGATTGCAAATGAGTTCTGTGTGAACAGGAATGAAATTGCCAGTGTTTGATTTGTAAAATGACTTTCTCGGCGGGGGTTCGAGGAATGATTGCAAATCGGAATTAGGTGTGAACAGGCATGTAAAATGACTTTCTCGGCGAGGGTTCGAGGAATGATTGCAAATCGGAGTTCAGTGGTGTGAACAGGAATGAAATTGCCAGTGTTTGATTTGTAAAATGACTTTCTCGGCGGAGGTTCGAGGAATGATTGCAAATCGGAGTTAAGTGTGAACAGGCATGGAATTGCCAGTGTTTGATTTGTAAAAATGACTTTCTCGGCGGGAGTTCGAGGAAAGATTGCAAATGAGCTCTGTGGGAATAGGCATGAAATTGCCAGTGTTTGATTTGTAAAATGACTTTCTCGGCGGGGGTTCGAGGAATTATTGCAAATGAGTTATGTGTGAACAGGCATGAAAATGCCAGTGTGATTTGTAAAAATGAACTTCTTGTCGGGTTGGTTCAGAGAATATTGCAAATGAGTTCTTGTGAATAACTATTGTTCTTTGAAAACAGGCTTGACAATACCAGTGGGTAATTTGTAAAATGACCTTCTCGTCGGGTTGGTTCAGAGAATATTGCAAATGAGTTCTTGTGAATAGCTATTGTTCTTTGAAAACAGGCTTGACAATACCAGTGGGTAATTTGTAAAATTACCTTCTCGTCGGATTGGTTCAGAGAATATTGCAAATTAGTTCTTGTGAATAGCTATTGTTCTTTGTAAACAGGCTTGCCAATACCAGTGGGTAATTTGTAAAATGACCTTTTCGTCGGGTTGGTTCAGAGAAGACTGCAAATGAGTTCCGTTGGGAATAGCTGTTCTGTATAATCGGGTACTATATGCCGTCGCTTGATTGGCTAAATGACTGCCCGGGCGGGGTGTCCGATCGAGAAGAGATTGCAATTGTAATGAAGCAAATTTGAATTTCTAGTAGCTCTTCGGCTTGTCATTTATGGATTCAGACACGGAATGACAAGCTGTTAAAACCTTACAAGGCGATGTATACTTAATTTGACAAAGCCATCGGTTGAGAGCTTTCTGAGAATAATTATGAACCCGGCTTCCGGACTTCCCGGGCCCGAGTTTACATACCGAGTTTAACAAATATGAAGCGTTGGAGTTGGTGGTTTCGTGAAAGAACGCAGCTCATGATGCTAATAATGGAAAGAGTAACTACTACCAAATTACCTATGAGACACTCCGGGATAAAGTTACTGAGGAGAATGTATATCACAGGGCACGGGTGTTTGCTGCTTGTACTTTCAATCAGTCCCTGTTTCTACTTTCAAACAGTACGTACGGAAAGATTTGATCACTCTCGGCGCAAAAAATAATAAAGTTCGACTGTACATGTTGGTGCACGGATCATGAAAATGAGTTTGACCTACCATATATAAACAGTGTATATACGTGTAAGATTTAATAGCTTCAACATATTTATATACAATAAAACGAATTAAGTCTCAGAGTTTTGATAGCTTTGAAAAAGGGGTATCTAAATCAACCCCCCCGGTAATACTGGGTCTTGGCTGTTATCTCTCTGCTGACTGGTCGGGGTTTGTTCTCGTAACACGTCATCCCGTTTCTTGATCTTTTATTCCAGGAGAGTATATCCTGGCCTTGGGAACGTGATGTTCAATTTTCACATACGGATCACCGCGCAAGCAGAAATAACGGAAAATGATCATGTGCCAAACCCCGTCAATGTCGGCAGATAGATGACACATGTCAGGGCCGGATCCAGAAATTTGTGTGGGGGTGTCCAAATAAAAATAAAAATCGGAAACTGTGTTTATCAGTTTACACGATTCCTGTTTTCTCGAGGTAGCTATTGTCTTCGAGGCTAATTCGAGTTTACTAATTTTGAAGCGTCCCACCACGCCACCAATTGGCGCTTAGAAGAGCATGTCAACCAGCGTAAGACGTCTTGGATGCTTCCTGGCAAAGTTCGTTATTATGGTTTTAAAGTCAATGGGCATGTCATAATGGACATGCGTTAACGCTAGATCGCTACGTCGGTCCTATCCCATAATGCTTCTCATGTAGGTCTTTAAGTAGGTGAGCTCACTGTTGGCTCTCTCGGTCTCACAAGATGACACTCCGATAGTATCTCTGTTGTAGCTCCTGTCAGCTGCCATTTCTCCAAGAGATCGTTCAATCGCAGGGTATAGCTCGCATATAAATACTTCGAAACTGTCGTGCCTCTACAGACCTGGTATGACGCGTGTCAAGAAGGCGTTTCCTTTCTGCATCTGACAGGATCTCCTTTATCCACTCCTGCAGGTTCTTGTTTCTTTTTGGTGAATTGTTGAAGCTGATAGCACAACTTTATCGGATGTGTCCACCATGTTTCTAACGGCAACCGTTGCTTGGAACACTAACTAATCTGATATTTAAATCCATTCAGTTGAGCAACTCAATTAGTGTTCACGCTACGATGAACGTACCTGTTAAAAGTTTCCAGAATGGAACGCTGTGTTGGAGCACGAGCTCTTTTTTATGATATATTTGAATTATTTAATTCTCGTCAAAAGAACTGAACACTGAACGATACAGCAGCGTGTCAAAAGCTCGGCATATCAGACAGTTAATTATTGTAACGCAGAATTGGCTTGTTTGTCTAGCCTAATTTTCATCTCGTTTTTTTTTTTACGTATTGGGTCTAAAGATAATCACCGAAGGGCGAAGGCTCTAACAACATGGTTTATCAACACGAGACATTGCTTCTGAATTCACAAACATTGTTGGAGGAAGGTTATGTCGTCTTGTTTTCAAAATAACCACAACAATTCATAGAGATATGGATATTTCAATCCAATACTAGTACTTCAAAGGGTTTAGAGATCCTTAGAACTTAGAATAAAGTGAGTTGATACACGCAGTGAAGAACTGAAAATAAAAGCAATGCGAGCAGAGGTAAACCCATATTTACATTTAATCTAAACATTGTTAATCACTCTGCGATGCCTAGTTTATGTATACGGTATTTGTATAATTTGTATGGATATATTTATGGTACCAATTATAATCTATGTCATTGTCATTCATGATTCGCTGAGTTTGTGAAATCGCAGTACTGAAATTGCAAGGAAAGCATGTTCTATCGAGTCACGCAACGAGCGACCAAACGCTGGTTTAATCGCACTAAGATATCTATATTTAGTTCTGAAATAGGCTACATATCAGTTAGAAGCCCGACTTCACGCTAGTAGAGCATCTAGTTATATTATTATTTTCCCGTCTCCTCGTTTTCTTTCTTCTTTTGAGGGGTGGAGGTGAAAACATTTGGAAGTGAAAAGAAAAACCTCAGCCGAAGGGGGTATCCGTGGGACACCCCCTGAACACGCCCCTGTCATGTTACTAATCCCTGACAGGATACCAATGAACTGAAACGCTTTGTGTGTGTGTTTCCTAATGCCAATCTGGCGTAAACTCGCCAGCCAGGATGAGTATCATAAAGTATACAGCTAAGGCATTTTTACCCCGATATTGGTGGTTTTAGTTATTTTGGGAATTATGAGTATTATTTCTAGTGAAATAAGGTTTGGGAGGGAGTTATGAGGTTTTGAAAGGGCGGGAATTATGAGGATTGGGGTATTATTTCTAGTGAAATATATACGGCATCAAAGGCAGGGCTCAGAAGGAACAACTGAAGCCAAGCTGTTCCAGCTTGACCGCTGATCAATATTTTATCCCATACCTTTGATGAGAGGGTTTGTAATAGAATACTGTAAGTAATCATTCACAGCAACAAAGTTAAGATTAACAGACAGGTGCAAGGGCGGCTGATCAATATTTTATCCCATACCTTAATTCAGCTGAGCATGAATGAGAGTGCGTTATGTAATAGAATACTGTTCGCATCCCCAACCTGTTTCGCAACCTTTCCATTCCTGGATCTGGTAGTACACACATAGACTGTGGTATGCAGCAGCAGCTGATGTGGCCATGGGTGGAAGGCTTTCAGGTTGAACAAATTACGATCCAGTGGCTACCTTTTGGCAAAAACGGCTGTATCGGTAGAGTCTACAATTAGCCTCTCCTCTGAACCATGTACCATCACAGTACAAAGAGAGAAGTGCTTTCTCTCCTGCCACGATGATGTCTCCTTTTGTTCCTTTGCATCAAATAAACACTTATTACAGCTAATAAGTAGTGCCTTAATTTATTGGAATTACTCTACTCGATCCTTTAATGATGTCACGTGAAAGCAGGTCGATAATTTGTATCATATCAGCACTGGAAATTTAAAACCAGATAAGTTTAATATGTCTAATTTTAATTGAAATACGTCCAGGAGCTGTTTCG
This sequence comes from Actinostola sp. cb2023, assembly GCA_033675265.1. Lineage (NCBI taxonomy): Eukaryota > Metazoa > Cnidaria > Anthozoa > Actiniaria > Actinostolidae > Actinostola > Actinostola sp. cb2023. The sequence continues at coordinate 47,163 of JAUJYZ010000124.1, forward strand.
TTATTATATGCCCGTTATATGATCCTGATTTACAAATCATTAGTCTTACCTTTGACACAGCGGTTCATCCGAGTCGTCAGGGTCGGAGTCACTGAACTGGCACTCGCTACTTGAATGAACGACAATTGGACTTGCCATTTGCCATAAAAAGGGGTTCAATAAAAGTTATGCATGAATTCGAAGAGATATAAAGATGAAGCTCTTTCAAAAGCTACCGGGCTACAGTCCTGAAATCGGAGATCTGACTTTGAAATCGGAGAACTGATTGATAAGAACCGAACCTGTGAACTGGACAATGCGTGGGTGGGGGAGTTACTGTCTCTTTATAGTTCTTGGAAACCCAGCGGCTTGATTTTCTCCCCTTTTCCCCAGTACTCCTAGTCCCACCCCTCCCCAAGCAATCCCCCTTCTCGCCCAGACGCCCACAGCCTTTGGGATTCCAAGGCGGATGGTCCTAGCAAATCAGAGTAGCAAAAATAACAATCAATCAAAAAAATGTATTTACTTGTGTGTTTTCAAATCAAAATGTTCAAAATATTCAAAAATCAAAGTCCAGAAGTCCAGTCCAGTCCAGGAGTCCAGTCCAGGAGTCCAGTCCAGGAGTCCAGTCCAGGAGTCCAGTCCAGTGTTTACTGTATGCCCGTGTTAGCCGTCTTGTTTATTTTACCAGAGTGTTGACAAGGCTTTGACCGAATTCCTTTGACCACTGAGGACTTTCGAGTGCACGTGATCAGTGTGGGCTTTTTGGGTTGGAGGGATTTTTTGTTAATGATTTAACTTGGGGATATAATGTTCGCGTCCGTCAGTTGCGGCTACGTTTGAACCCGTACGGCCTGTCGCTATATTACACGACGGTTAGGATTTTAGAAGATGGCTATCACAAGGTTTATAGGATTTAAAAAAACACTTATATAAATGGCTGTTTTAGCAGAATGTTTGAATTCATTGGAAGAGGAATCGATCGATTTAAAGGGAACTCCAGGTAACTTATAAATGTTCTCTCTTTAATTTGCATATATTTGTAAAAGAACATAAATGAATATTATGCTATCGCCCGTGTTTAGACAAAACTAAAACTAAACTCCTGTCACTGTATAAACTCTTGGGTTTCCTGTGCTATTTAGTCAGGTGAGACATCTCGCAATGCATTTATGGTAAATCTACCCACAATGCACAAAGAGTGTTCATGAAACATGAAGTGGCATGAAGTACAAGAAGTTGCAGTGTTGAACTTAACTTTTATGAAGAATTTCTCTCCTTTCTACTCGAAAATACTGGTCAGTAAATGTCTTTCTAGTTATCTTGTACGACAATAATGTTATTTTGAGCGATACAGCCATATGGACGCCGTTTTCATGACAGGACATCACGATATCAGATATGGCGCCAAACGAAGACTGACGCCATGACTGAAGCCAAGCAGCGAACCACAAATCTTGCCTTCTTTGGCACTACTCTTCTCTGCTTGCAATATCCTGACGTTTTATGAGCTTTGTTATGTTTTTATCCATAACAGGCCTGACCACCGAATGGTACATGGAGTATACCGAGTTTCGTATGCTGCACGAAAATAACCTTAACAATGGCGACATATTCACCACCATATTCACCTCTCGAAACGTAAGTCTTTTTAACATTGTAAAACATCACGGTCTTTTATATTATAAGTATATATAATAAGCTGTCTTTATCCATAACAGGCCTGACCACCGAATGGTACATGGATATCCCGTACCGAGTTTCGTATGCTGCATGAAAATAACCTTAACAAGGGCGACATATTCACCACCATATTCACCTCTCGAAACGTAAGTCTTTTTAACATTGTAAAACATCACGGTCTTTTATATTATAAGTATATATAATAAGCTGTCTTTATCCATAACAGGCCTGACCACCGAATGGATATTCACCACCATATTCACCTCTCGAAACGTAAGTCTTTTCAACATTGTAAAACATCATGGTCTTTTATATTGACAAACAGATTATTTGTGAAGAATATCAGCTCTAAAGTCCAGTAACTGGTAAGCACAATGCATCGGTATCCACCAATGATCACCACCGATACATGTCATACACGTTCGATCCACTTGTAAGTTTTATGATTATGTACTAGCCATAGCTATCGCTGAATGCCAACGAGGATAATGATTTTGTTGCAACGTTCTTTTAAATTTATTGAAAGACATTTTTATCAAGTGACAATTATATTGAACTGTGTACTCTCTCTAAACGGTGCTGGTATCACTTTTTAACAAATAAACTTGCAAAAACTTGACCTGAATTCCAAAGAGATTGCTTTGAAATAATATATTATTGTAAATTTCAGACGTATAATTAGCATGTTTACCCGACAGTCTGACGCCGACTTTGATCAATCTAGCAGCAGGATTTCTGATTTACTTTGAATGGCACATGGCCTGCAATAATGAGTACTTTGAGTCGATTAGACAATTCAGTAAAGTATGATTTGTAATTTAATTGGTTGGATTGGCTTAAAGTTAGTGTTTGTGGCTCTAGATAAAAGTTGGCACGTCAGTGGCCGATCACATTACTGTGAATATATTTCGAACATGGTGGTTCGTATAGAGTATTAATTTTACTCAGTTTAGACCCGGGATTAGAACACAGGCTTTCATATAGTCAGCAAACACGTCGGGGCCAACCACCCCCCCAAATGGAGCATCAAAACGTGGGTAAAAAGTATATTTCGCCATAGCTTACCATCCCATGTGATTATTTTGACCAAACTTCGCATATAGGGTCACCTCATGATGGTAAATATTTGTGATGCTTTGTGACGTCATTATGGATGTTTTATGACGTCACTATGGATGTTGCAATAATTGAACCATTTTTAGCAATATGAAATCCACTTCATTTATGTAGCGGCGATGAAAGACGTTGTTAAGAGGAGTTGAATGCCAAAAACCGTTTGTTATTAGCGTTATTATTAGCTGAGTAATCAATATTTGAACTTTGCTAAAGGTTGGTTATGCACGGACTGTTTGAGACTATTGGGAAATTTCGCGATATTAATTAATTTATTGTATATTTTTATGCTTGAGTGTACAGATAACATTGGAAATAGGTTGTACTGTCACTGAGAAAGGATATATGAAACATTTCCATGTTCGAGTATCTATATATCGTCTTTAATTCCATAAATCGTACTTTAGTGACGTCATGCATTATGACGTCACAATTTAAACAATCGCTAATATTTCTATTCTCAGGACGAAAATCAAAATTTCAACATCATACGATTTTAGAAGCCCTTTAGTCTTGCATATTACAACAAAAATGGATCCATTTTATAAAGAAATAAAAAAAAATCGTCAAGGAGTTTATTTGCCATATGTTTTTAACCATCATGATATTCAGGGGAGGGGTGGGGAGCTTATATAGAATTTGTTATAACTCAACATATTTTTATGCTATCGACAAACGGTTTTCGGTGTTCAACTCCTCTTGACAAAGTGTATCATTATCGCTACATAAATGAAGTAGATTCCATATTCCTAAAAATGGTTACACTATTGCAACAGCCATTATGACGTCATAACACATTCATAATGACGTCATAAAACATCAAAAATATTTATCATAATAAGGTGACCCTATATACGAAGTTTGGTCAAACTAAACACATGGGATGAAAAGTTATCGCGAAAAGCAACTTTAATGCTCCATTTTGGGGGGTGGTTGGCCCCGCCGTGAATCGATATGGAAAAGAGTACACAGTCCATTATAACAAAAGCAAAGAACATAAATATCATAAATCTGACTTTTTTGGACTTATCTTGTGCAACGAAACAGCGTAAACAACAGCGTAGCTTTTTCCCGTGACAACCACGTGATTATTATAACATCAGACAAAAGCGCTTTCTGATTGGTTTAGACTGTGGTCTACATTACACTACATTACATTACATTTTGGTGGTCCATTTGATATTTTTTCTGCATACAAGAAATGTTCGCGCTTCGTCGGCACTATATTGCTGCCGTCTTCGCTCGGCTGACTCGTTGGCAATTACCACAACGTAACAAGGTTTAATATAAAACCATTATGATTAGTAGGGTTTGTTATTTATAAAGATCGAAGTTTTGAATTCAAGCAAAACTGTGTTCGTATGCTTTCATTGTGTGACAGCTGATTCCTGACATGAACATTGGATTTCTCTTGATTACTGCTATCAATTTGGTTCAATTATTGATATATTTCCTATCTGTGACAATGAAATTATTTTTCAGTTGTTTTTTTAGTTTCATTACAGACCAATTTCATATATCTAATTGAAAGTGTGATATATTAGCAACATTTATTGAAATTTATACACTTTTTTTTTTAATAAACTTTATTTACCACCGTTTTCATTGATATGCACCAGCCAGAAAAAAGTTCCTGGTGTGAGTTTGTCGATCATGAGGAGCCCGAGCTCAATTCTTTTGTCCCAGCAGGATAGCCTTGATGTGTTTGCCTATGGTTACAAGTTCGCATAGCCAATTAGTCTTGTACCAATAAGATTCGTGCTACTGACACATTCATCACAGACAATTCTTACACAACATGATAAACAATTGCGGGTCATGGACGAGTTTTGGCGCCAGAATCAAAATATAATTCTTTGTGAGCTTTATTTTCACTGATATGGAAAATGTCACCTGGAAATGTGGGTAAGATATTCTTTGAGTACATTCAGGAATTGCTTGTCTGACTGTGTAACAAATACGGGATTTTATGCCGCAAACATTCTGGAGCTGAAACAGACTAAAATACTAATCGCAGAGTACTGACATAGTTCAACTTTATATTGCTAAACCCCAATGCATTTGGGTGGCGCACCTGAAGGCAGGGTAAATGTAGATTGTTCGGGCGGCACGCCAGATATTCTATGGGTAGTGCATTGAACTTGAAGACACAGACTAAAATACTAATCGCAGAGTAGGCTGACAGCTCAACCTAATTTGTATTGCTAAACCCCAATGATTTGTGGCGGCACGCCTGACTCGCTCGATATTCTATGGGTAGAGCATTGTACATTTGATCAGTATCAATATTATTTTAATAGAGACAAAATGTATCTTATTCACTTTAGTTGACAATATTACCTGACTTCTCTTTCGAAAATTTAATAAATCTAGTAATTCACATCCCAGCATGAGTCTGGCCTACACTGATGTATCGGGTACTCTACCTCGCTGTGTTAATCCACCACAAATATGCATTTTGCACAGCATTTTTTGCATCACAAAACAAAAATGTTCGGGTCGGGGCTCCTCATGCTCTTCCGTCAATCAAACACATTTGGAATTGACAAAATTGCACCAGGAACTCTTCTCTGTTGGATGCGTATATCGGGTGCATTATGGGTAATTAAATAATACTATTTTGAGTTTCGTAACTTATTGAATGAAGCAAAATATACAAACAACAATCGTTGGAGAAATAAAGAGAAATAAACATTAGAAATAAAGAAATAAACATTATACTAAATATTTCTACCAACTTTGCTGGCGATAACCCGCTTTAAGGGGAATTTTCGATTATTTAATTACCCATAATGCACCCGATATATTGATATTTAGTAGTGGCCAGAATTTTTGCAATTTTTGAATTTTTGACTGTATGTATGTATATAATTTATATTGTTATATGTCATTTAAATTAGAGGGCCACAGGGTCATCGGCATAAGCTGTCACGTGTCACCCTCTTTAAATAGAGTCATTTATTATTAGTCGGACTTCCTGTGGAAGACCCGACTCTAAAAATGAGAAGCGTTCGTCGTCGTCAACGTCGTTGACCTCAGAAAGCATACTGGGTTCTACAGCGCATGCGCCCTGTGCCGGCCGCTAAGATAATCACCGAAGGCTCTAACAACATGATTTATCAATACGAGACTGGTCGAGTCTGAATAAACCTTGTTGGAGGAAGTTTATGTCGTCTTGTTTTCAAATAACCACAATAATTCATAGAGATATGGATTTATCAATCCAGTACTAGTACTGCAAAGGGTTTAGAGATCTTCAGAACTTAGAACGAAGTGAGTTGATACACGCAGCCGGCGGTGAAGAGAACAGTTGTAAGGTTTTCAGCCGACCGATAACCGTCGAGGCAAACCCATATTTACACTTCATCCAAACATTGTTTAATCACTCTGCGATGTCTAAACACCTCACACTCCAAATTTAGATTTTTGGACTTTTGTTAATTAACTTATTTTTAGAACATTTTGAACAAAATGTGGGGTAAATTTAAGCTTGAATGTTCAATGTCATCATTCCCCACAAGAGGGTTTTAGAAGAAATGTCCATATGTAAATTCAAGTGATGAGAGAGTCAATTAAACTTGCTATCCATTTTGTCCATAAACAGTTAGACTTCAGAAGTTATGTCAAAGTTGTTACAAACTTTGTACCTTACTTGCTATACCCCATTTCATTTGTTGTACGATGTATATAAAATGTACATGTTCATCGTCTCGATCTTGTTACTGAATCCAGCCCTTCAAAAAATGAACAATTGCTGCCCTCTTTCCCTGTCAAATGTTTACTGATGAACAGATAATGCAATATTATTTAAATGGAGAGGTGGGGTATGAGCAATACAAAGCAAACTGGACACATAATGAGACCTCTTTATTCAGTATGTATCTTTTCAAAACAAAATGTACAAAACATTCGACTTCATCCCCCAATGTAGCATTCAGAGCTAATAAAGTCCTTTAGTAACCATTTTCCAAAATCAAAATGTGACCTCAGAACTCAAATCCCAAAAACATAAATTTATGCGATCGGTGAACGCAAGTTCAAAAACATAAATTTATGCGATCGGTGAACGCAAGTTCAAAAACATAAATTTATGCGATCGGTGAACGCGGGTTCAAAAACATAAATTTATGCGATCGGTGAAGGCGAGTTCAAAAACTAGAAAAATGTACATCACAGGACATAAATAAGATATGCTCTCTGAGTTACTAGAAAAATGATCACAGGACTAGCTAGCTAGCTATAATACATGTAGCTCCATCCATTTGTCTAGCACCATCAATCTTGTTTTATATGCTTCACTCTATTGAAGAAAAACATGTAAAAGTGTTATTAACATATGAAATCAAAGTCTCCTTCGCAGCCGTTAGTGTCGTCATACAACGCTCTCCATGTCATGTAAATGATATGGTTTCTTTAGCTGTGAAATCTCTGTCAGTGAGTTTTAAAATTAAGTTCTGTTTCAATGTAATAAAACAGTCTTTACATGTAAGCTTATGCAAGCACAGGTAGCCCAAACGTAGAATCAGTGGACTGTGACGTGTTTTGAATATTCGTTTGACCGTTGGATTTTCAAATGGTCTCAGGAATGAGCTCTTAGAAAGACTTCAAAGGATATGGGATTCTGAAACATGTCTTCATAACAGTAGTCTGATAATCAAAGAACACTTTGGTGTAGAAATCTGAGCAAGAAATTGTGTTTTTGAGTGGTTTTGAGCGATTCGAAAATTCACCCGTTTCTGTTTGCAACTCCGGGCACCAAATTTTTACAAACACTGTCGCAAAAAAAAAAAATCTCAAAAACTACGCAAGCAACAAATACCGCCTTCCCCACCACACATTCACAAGTAAATGATCTTTTCAATGAGCGTTTGTTCAAATTTGTAGGTCCACCATATGCCGAGAAATAATTTTTTGAAGTTGGGGAAGTCGACTAAAAGTTCGCCGTGGCCATCCGCAGTCATCAGCAAATTGTTTTACAAAGATGTCCTCAAACAGATAAATGCTATATAATTTGAATTTACTACGGTGTATGTTTTAATCAGTATTACCCTGGCTACCGCTAGCAGAGTTATATTTCATTGTTCTGATTTTCGATGAGTCTTTTGCTTTTAGCTTTTGGTAACAAATCCATCGGTCCCTCCCTCTCTCAGTATGATCTTTGTAAAACAATCTATCGGTCCCTCCCTCCCTCCCTCAGTAACTTTTAGGTAATTTCAACAATAAATGAAATTTACCAATTTGGGGGGTATCGAATTTTGAACATTTTGCAAAAAAAACCTTCTCATTTTGCTTGATTTTGTCCAATATGTATTATTTACATGGCAAGTCCAAAAATCTAAATTTAGAGTGTGATGTGTTCTAGTTTATGTATACGGTATTTGCACGGACAACAGGTCACGTAGAGTCAGTATTTTGGGTAATATTTGTATTTTCCGTATCGCTTATAAGCTCTCAGAAGCAGAGAAGCTCTGTTATTGTACTGTATTTGCTTCTGATGACCTTTAGTAAACGAACCCCGACATCTGGTTTTATTTATGACGTCAGCGAAAGTTCCCGACTACTTACCTTTAGGTCGCTGACGTCATAAATAAAACCAGATGTCGGGGTTCGGATTACTGTTGTGGGTTCGGATATCGGGTCATCGGAAACAAATACACATAAGCGATACGGAAAATACAAATATCACCCAAAATACTGACTCTATGTGACCTGTTGCCCGTGACCAAACACTGTTTTAGTCGCACTATAAGATATCTATATTTAGTTCAAATAGGTTACATTTCATTTAGAAGCCCGACTTCACGCTAGAAGAGCGTCTAGTTATTATTATTGTACAATTTAAAACTGAATTTTCACAGTCAACAATACCAGCTCAGAACGAGTATACACAGCAAGTTAAGAAGTGCTGGTAAAATCGAAAAACATCCTTAGATTTTAGGGAACTATTTCAGAAAATAGTGCTAACAGCATAAATCTCTCAACTACATGTATGACTGCCTTTAATGTATCCGCAGTGTTGGTTGTGTGTCATCAATATCTAGGTTTTTCACAGCAATTTTTGTAGGTTAAAAAAAAAAGGATTTGGCATCCTGTGAATTATTTTGGCCATATGGATGTAGATGAACATACAGTACTGCTTAGAAGTATGTTAACATCGTTTTGCGCGGAGTCTGCATGGAGTCTGAGTGTAGTTCGAGTGTAGTTTCGCCTTTGTTATACAGTCTTTTGTTTACGTTACACGCAGGCTGAGTGTAGTTTGTACGGTGGCCCATAGGGGACACGCTGCAAATAAGACGGGTTGCTGCAAATAAGACGAGTTGCTGCAAATAAAAAACGAGTTGCTGCAAATAAGACAAGTTGCTGCAAATAAAAAACGAGTTGCTGCAAATAAAACGAGTTGCTGCAAATAAGACGAGTTGCTGCAAATAAGACGAGTTGCTGCAAATAAGACGAGTTGCTGCAAATAAAACGAGTCGCTGCAAATAAAACGAGTTGCTGCAAATAAGGTCATAAAACACTGCGCGCGCAGGGTGCGAGCGAAGACTGGGTTCGACGACTCATGCTTGGTAGCCTAGCCATCCACTTTGTGTTTATTAGAAAGATGTACTTTCACCGCGGATATCGCTACAAAGATATTGTTAGTTTACTGAACAAACATCATGGTGTAACTGGATCGCAACGCTCTCTCCCCTCAGTTAGAACATCATATGCATATTCCTCGTAGCGTGGTTCAAACGCTATTAAATGAAAGAAATCGATCCAAATGGAGTAGAAGAGAAGGCAAAGAGATGGCTTAGACGAAGGAACTGTGTTTCAAGTGGACTTAATTTTTGCTGGCATATTGATGGTGAGTTGTAGTAGCCAGTAGTTGCGCAGACAGTATCTTTCATGATTGATTACAGTAAAAATAATAAAAAAATATAAGCTTAATACATTAATGTAAAGTTATACACCTTGTGGATAATCAATAAATTGCCATGTAGTAATGCACCAGTCAAGTGAAACCCCCTGAGTTTGGGTTGAGTTGACGCCACTGTTACCTCTAAAGATTCATAAAAATATACATGTAGTACTATTAGTACTTCCCTCTGGAATATTGAGAAAATATTTTAACTTGTGAATAAGACCCTTCAAGATTATTTCAGTGAAGTTTCAGCTCAATCAAATTTTGAACAATTTACATCCTACATAGTCCCCCTTCAAGTTTGTCAGACCTGACAGAAGGGGGGGGGGGGGGGGGGTACTTGACCCATGTTTGGGTATAGGGGTCTAGGACAACATATTTTAGGACCCTGTTTAGTTTAGGACAAAGTACAAATACACACTATATTTTACATAATTTTAACACGTTGGCAAACGTCTTGGATCTCGGATGGCTAAATACTGGATAAAACCATACTTAATGACGACAATCGTGCATCATACCCTGTTTAGGACAGACTCACATAAAATTATATACACTGTTCAGGACAGAGAGGCCATATGGAAACATACTGTTATGTATACACCTATTTCAACTAACGTTGTCGCATTCAAAGCAACAAGCGTCAAGCCAAGGCCGAAGTGAATGCTGGTTTTGTGCTGGCAAATTATTGAAATCAGACGTATTTTCTATGGAACGAAGTGTGATACGCAAACAAACATGTGAAAATGTTCACATTTTGTAATTAGTCCTCATAGAAACAATTGTGATTTAAATAATTGTCAGCGGCATAACCAGCATTCACTTTGGTCTTGGCTTGACGCTTGTTGCTTTGAACGCGACAACGTTATTTGAAATAGGTGTATACGTATTAAGATTGGAATTGTAACCATGATTTTTATGTATCAAATTTGACAATATTTTTATATTATAATTTTTTTAGTATTTTTTATAGTAAAACTTATTTAGTTTTTTTTAAGAACTCATTTATGATGATGATATAAACTGTGTTTTCTTCTTTAGGTTACAATAAGCTAAAACCTTATGGCTTCCCTATTCACGGATGCATTTGTGGATATAGCAGAAGAATACTTTGGTTGGAGCTTGTAAAATCCAACAACAATCCCAAGATAACAGCTACACTGTATTTGGATAATGTTCAAAATTGTGGCGGATGCCCAAGAATAGTCTGATCTGATTATAGGACAGAAAATGTTGTGCAACTTTCAGAAGAAGTTGATCTAACTGGTGGATTGACTTTTTTAAGGATATGGTTCAGTCAGGTGTGCTAGAGCTTGGAAATGAATTTCACATGAAATGTCTATGGTTTTGCTTTTCAAAGATTATTCAAAATGAACTGGACAAGGTCAGAGATCACTGGAACAGTCACTACATATAGCAGTCAAGGCATGATACAGTGAGTGCAGTGGAGTTCCAGATATTTTATATTTTTTACCAGAACAGTTAGGTTCTATGGATTGTACTATCCCAGTATCAAGATAAAATAAAGGAAGTTGAAGGAGATTGTCAGATTGATGTAGAGGATGATATGCATCATGAATGTTTTGAACACATATTAGAAAGTACATGTAGTAGGTGGAACATGGCAGTTGATGAAGGAGATGCATTTGACCTTTTTCAAAGATTTAACCTATTACAAATTTGAACATTTTAATATTGAATTTTGATACAAATTTACATCATAAATTATGTAAGACAAGCAAAATGAAATACTTGTCTTTGCCCAGAGCAATTTGTGTAATTATTTCCACTAATTAGTAGCAATTAAACAATAGAAAACAATAGAGTGCAGACAAAAAAAACTGACAGATTTGACTAACTAAATAGCACTATAAAAGGTGTAAAGTTATTATTTGTCTTCTATTGTTTAGTGCCATTTAGCACTGATTGTTTACTACTTTTTCATGCCTTTGTTGTCTGCACTCTAGAAATGTCACTATTTAGTAATAGTGCTAATAATTTGGTATGCCTCAAAAATTCCAATTCATAATAATAATTGGATTTCTATTGTAAATTATGTAAATTGGTAATCAATAAAAACCTATTCATACTTCATGAATATTCATTATCCCGTGCGATGACGTAATAAGCAGTATATAAGGTAGAATTAATTATGCAAATGTGTCAGTTCACCAAGATTGAGATGGCGAGTGGAAGTCGACCCACCCAACCCACCCTCTTGTTGACAAAATTAGCACTTATGTGCTCTTTGTCGTATTGCTCGACAGGGAGTCTCATCCCATACCTTAATGCTAATGAGTCGGCGGGAGGGATAATGTACTATATTGTGTTGATTTTGCCATGCAAACAGGAACAAATAATGTGTTCTTTATAAAACATTTTTACAATAACTGGAACTGGACAATAAAGCTGGTTCACAATAGCAATAATTATATAAACTTATGTAGATGTTTTATGTTGTTATGCTTTAAAATATATTATGTCACTAATCCTGTTATGCCATTACGCTGTGATGTCCACAATGATAACATAAAACCTAATGCAAAGGTGTATTTTGCATTTATGTCACCTAGTATGAACCAGGCTTAACTTATAATATTAAATAACTCTAGATCTTTAACAAAGTTATATGTACATGCACAATGTACAACAAAATGTAAGCTTACATCATTCACTATATTTACAAAGTACCAAATCCCTGAAAATTATGTTGTTATTAGTTCTTTGTCTCAGATTTCAAGAAATGTATTGTCTCATAGCTGACACATGGCGACACTTTAATAGGAAGACTGCTACCTCGTTGAATCTTTAAATCGCCATCTCTCGAGGCCATCATTCCAACTTGTATGGTAACGTCTTCCACGATGATATCAAGCCTTGATTTCTTGTTCTTGAACTTTGACGTTCTGTCAACTTCTTTTCGTTTCTTAAATTCAACGTAACTTGGGTGTTTCTGTGCTCCCAAAAGACTTTTATTCGAATCTTTGTTGACTTGTGTCCCACAGGAAGGACAAAAGTTTGCATCTAAGAGAGTAATATTTCCTCCACATCCACTGATCCAGTACAAAACATAAGAGGAAAAGTGGATGGCTAGGCTACCAAGCATGAGTCGTCGAACCCAGTCTGCGCTCGCACTCTGCGCGCGCAGTGTTTTATGACCTTATTTGCAGCAACTGGTTTTATTTGCAGCGACTCGTTTTATTTGCAGCAACTCGTCTTATTTGCAGCAACTCGTCTTATTTGCAGCAACTCGTCTTATTTGCAGCAACTCGTTTTATTTGCAGCAACTCGTCTTATTTGCAACAACTCGTTTTTTATTTGCAGCAACTCGTCTTATTTGCAGCAACTTGTCTTATTTGCAGCGTGTCCCCTATGGGCCACCGTAAGTTTGAGTGTAGTGCAAAGAAATTGAACCCAACGGCGATCAAACTGTTGGACGACGAGACATTCGTGTTCGTAATATACATGTATTTATATCAAGAATCGTGATTCAAAACCAAAATAATTATAAGCCCTATACAATGTATCTCTCAAAAATAAATACTGTAAATGATTAGGAACATTTCATAGTCCAGTGCGTTCGAAGCGATCGAGCGTCACATTGAACATGAAGTCGAAGCCGGCAAACAACAAACATACCAATGTATGACACATGTTCGTGTCTATAGTTTACGTACATGCACGAGACTTAGCTCTTTTTTTTGCTTAAACAGCAAAGGGAAGTTTTATAGTATTTTGACTTGTGTTAAATTATATCTAAATTGATTTTTTTTACAAGAAATCGAACAACCGACGAACGAAGCGTCCTTGCACTTCGTCTCAACAACATGACAAGAGCAGTTGATGATCGTAAACAAACTTGTTGAATCATTGTTTCTAAAGCTTATTATAGGAGAAAATACTCACATTATGACAACATGATATGATAAATGTGATTTATAGTAACGTTCTCTTCACAAGAAATCATCGTATCTTGGAGATTTGCCATTAAAAGAACGGAGGTTTCTTGCTGTTGCAGAACACCAGATGACGTTAGACAATGAACACAAAGAACGAAAAGAATGAACTTGAACCAAAACAATACCCTGCATACAAAGAAACCTAACCAAGAATACAATGCAGACTGTAGCACCAAGAAACACCCAAAAGAACGTATTTTACTGTCAGTAAAAAGAGCGGGTTGGCTAAAGTTCCCGTAGACTTGTTTCATGTGCTAACACAACATGTGTCAATCAAGTGTCTCAAACATAACATTCTCACGTGCACGCTAATGAACCTAGATTTAAGAACTGATAATGCCGAAAGTTTGTTGGGAAAGACGTTTTGAATAATTATTACCCTACGAGCAGAGTCTTCTTTTTAATCAGTCATATGATTGTACTGGATCGTGATAATGAATGGTAAAGCGACATGGTGAAAGCACAAAACTACAGAATCGCGTCTGACAAAAGTCTTGACATCAGGCACACATGCCGGTCAATAATGATAGTATCAGATCGTCATTCACCTTACAGTAAACAACATTGTTTTAAAATATCGAGAATTGTGAGCAGAATTCATAGATCACAAAGTAAAGTAATTCAAATCATAGATCAATATATAAACAGACACACTCCTGATTTCCATAGAAACTTGGCCGGTAAAAAAAATTGATTGATCAGATATCAGCCCCACAATAATTGCCCCACATCAGATCATCGTCAAGCGTAATTCATCGATCACAAAGTAAATATAACATACGGACATCGTCAGACATGCAGTATTATGCCATCTTGGAAATGGACACATTAATTTTAATGAGACATTATAAGTGAACTGTACATTACAGTTAACCGATATATCGCCTAACCGAAATATCGCTTTAAGTAATGATCCATCTAAGAGGTAGGCTGAATAACAATAGGCCGATACAGTGTGGTACGTTGGTGAACTTTTCGGTAATCCTTTAATTTAATTAAATCAATGCCTGCTATTGGACGAGAGGCCAAAAAGTGTGGAATTTGAATTTGTTTCATAATTATCATGCTCTTTGAAAGTATTTGACCGTATTTTATTTATTGCTATGGCTTACTAACACCTTTTGTTGGAACAAACTCGAATTTTATTAATTTTGCCAAACTCGTATGCGCCAAAGCTCTGAATAGGAGCAGAATATATATATTCCCGAACTTTGGGGCCGGAACATATCAATTATCGGCAATGGTGTCATTGAAGAAATGTCATATTTATTGTTTATTTCATGAATTTCACAAGGTTTCTGAGTTGTAGTTGCTCTGAAAAGCTTCTGAAACGTTACCTATTCTCATGGTATGCTGTCCTGAACCACAACTGAGCAAATCTACAGAACGTGATAGGAAAAGTTTTCTTGAGACAATAAATTAGCGCTTTTATTCGCGTTCGTGTTTTTGTTCGTAGGTCCTTTCTAGCGCATACGATTTTGACTATATTTGGCATAGAGAGCCTTATATGCCAACGTCAAATTATCGTGGTAAAATCGGGTCTACGTCGTATTTTTGTCGATTTTTCCTGTTTTATCGAATAGGAAAGCCGGATTTAATTGGATAATTTGGTAAATTGTTGACAGATCGTTTATTTACTTTTTTATTTCGACTGCCTACCTCTTAGGCAAACTGTTACTTAACCGAAATATTGGTTAACTGGAATATCGGTTTGACTCAACCGATATATCGGATGGCTCCAAACAATATTTCGGTTCAACATTGTCTAACCGATATTTTGCTTAAGCGATATATCGGCATTTTGATGATATATTGGAAGCCGTGACGACATGTTGTTTTCGAGTGTGAAAAACTTTCTGACTGTACGTCATCGGTGAAAATTTCTGTAAGTCCAAAGGTATGTGTCTGTAGTTTTTGTACTAGAGGACCTCTGGCGTGGGTGGAAATCTCCGTAAGTCCAAACGTATGTGTCTGTAGTGTTCGTACTAGAGGGCCTCTGGCGTGGGTGGAAATCTCCGTAAGTCCAAACGTATGTGTCTGTGGTGTTCGTACTAGAGGACCTCTGGCAAGGGTGAAAATCTCTGTATGTCCAAACGTATGTGTCTGTAGTGTTCGTACTAGAGGACCTCTGGCGTGGGTGAAAATCTCCGTAAGTCCAAACGTATGTGTCTGTAGTGTTCGTACTAGTCGACCTCTGGCATGGGTGAAAATCTGTGTAAGTTCAAACGTATGTGTCTCTCAAGTACATTAAGGCCTGGGTCTCAAACTTTTCAAAATGGCCGCCGCAATTCAAGAGGGGGTAGTCTAATTCTTTCTCTTTGTAATATTTTATCTTAACACTTTGGCAATTACAATATAGCCACGATGTTGACAATTACACATGATAGTTTCCATGGAAATATGGAATGTGACCTTTGAACTCTAATTTAAATAATTGATATAAAAGCCTCCTGCATTATATTAAAGCGTTTTAATGTGCAGGAAATTGTTATACAAGTGAATCAGAGTTAGTCCATAGTATATATATCCAACGAGGGCAATTGCAAATATTATCGGTAAGGCTGATTTAGGCTGAAATGAAATATGATACTCTCAATTTAAGATTGTTTAAAATTATTTTTCTTCACCGCCCTCGTTGGGGTTATAAGTAATGACTTACCCCCTATTCATATCCATAAAAATATCAGACATATGAAAACACTTTACTATAATGCAGAAGGCTTTTATAAAATGATATTTCAATTAGAGTTCAAAGGTCACATACCAGGTTCCCATGGAAACTGTTACGTAATTTTTGTTAAGGTCGTGACTATATATTATTTGTCAAAGTTTTAAGGTAAAAGATTACAAAGAAAAGGAGAAAGACTAACCCCTCATCAAATAAACGGCAGCCATTTTGAAACCCAGGCCTTAATGCACTTGAGAGCTGTAGTGTTCGTACTAGCGTGGATGGAAATCTCCGTAAGTTAAACGTATGTGTCTAGTGTTCGTACTACAGTACAGTCAGAATGTTTCTCACGCTAGTTCGGTGATATATCGGCGGCGATATATCGTCTGAAACGAAATATCGGCACTTAAATTCCGCCGAAATATCGGTTCATGTTGAGCATTAAACAATATTTCAGTTGACTGGAACCGATATTTCGGCTTTACCAAACGATATTTTGGTTACCAACTGGAGTGTTCGTAACCGATATTTTTTCAACCAAAATATTGGTTGCAGTCAACGCATTGAAGTGTACATTACGTAGTAAGTTTTTTTCTATAGGCGGATCTTTGTTGTCTTTAAAAGCTTTTAATGTCAGCATTCGAATCGGTGACCATTGGTTAGACATTAAACAGGCAAATTATCAGTGCTTTTTCAGACAATTTAACGGTTTGCTAAATCGTGCTAACAGTTTTACATTTTACCAAAGTGTTTTTCATTGCTATCAAAATGAAGTGCTAACACAACATGTGTCAATCAAGTGTCTCAAACATAATTACATTCTCACATGCATGCTAACAAACCTTAGATTTTAGAACTTATAATAATAACCAAAATATCGCTTTAAGTAATGTTCCATCTAAGAGGTAGGCAGAATAACAATAGGCCTATACAGTGTGGCACGTTGGTGAACTTTTCGGTAATCCTTTAATTATATTACATCAATGCCTGCTATTGGACGAGAGGCCAAAAAGCGTGAAATTTGAATTTTGTTTCATAATTATCATGCTCTTTCAAAGTATTTGACAATATTTTGTTTATTGCTATGGCTTACTAACACCGTTTGTTGGAACATACTCGAATTTTGCCAAAATCGTATGCGCCAAAGCTCTGAATAGGAGCAGAATATATATATTCCCGAACTGTGGGGCCGGAACATATCAACTATCGGCAATGGTGTCATTGAAGAAATGTCACATTTATTGTTTATTTCATGAATTTCACAAGGTTTCTGAGTTGTAGTTGCTCTCTGAAAAGCTTCTGAAACGTTCTCATGGTATGCTGTCCTGAACCACAACTGAGCAAATCAACAGAATGCGATAGGAAAAGTTTTCTTGAGACAATAAATTAGCGCTTTTATTCAATCTGGTTTTTGAATTATCGTAACAAAGTAGTATACACTTGCTAGCAAAACGTTTGTTTTAAGTTATGACCGAATTTCAAAAGATTTATATTTTCTTTGTACGTAATAGGTCTGCGACATGTTACAACATATTATTGGCAGGTCAACAGAGTTGCTTTGAAACCGATTAGTTCGCCTTGGTCTTTATGACACCTATAAAAATAGGATACTTCGCTTGGGAAGAACCGTACACTTAGCCCACGTTTGCTGCCTTTTATAGAACTAGTTTAATATGTTACAATCAAATATGTATGTAATTGCGTTGTATTTTGATATACCAGTATTGCTGACTACAATAACTCATCCTTGCAATCGTTTTTGTCTCATAGTAGAAAGCGACCTATCGGCATTTTGACGATATATATATTAGTACTATGCTAATTTACTGTTATACTCTTAATTGATGACATTCACTTTCTACTCATTTCGCTTGATAATGATGCCTAGTCGACACCGAAACGTCGCCATAATTTCACCTTTATATTTATAACATTATGTACATCTAAATTGTTACTGATATCGGAAGCTGTGACGATATATCGTTTTGGAGTGTGAAAAACTTTCTGACTGTACGACATTGGTGAAAATCTCCGTAAGTCCAAAAGTATGTGTCTGTAGTGTTCGTACTAGAGGACCTCTGGCGTGGGTGAAAATCTCCGTAAGTCCAAATGTATGTGTCCGTAGTATTTGTACTAGAGGACCTCTGGCGTGGGTGAACATCTCCGTGAGTCCAAACGTATGTGCCTAGTGTTCGTACTAGAGTAACTCTGGTGTGGGTGAAAATCTTCGTAAGTCCAAATGTATGTGTTTGTTCTAGAGGACCTAAATTCATACTTGCACTTCAACTTGCTAGATATGTGACTTTTACTTTCCCACGAACTTTCGGCATTATCAGTTCTAAAATCTAAAGTTCATGAGTATGTGAGATTGTTATGTTTGAGAGACTTGATTGACACCTGTGTGTCAGCATGTAAAAATCTACAGGAACTTTAATCTACCCACTCATTGTTATGGTGATGCATGGTGATTTCTTTTGAAGAAATTAATAAATTCCATTTTTCATGTCATATTCTCATAATGTTATTATTTTCTCCCACAGTAAACTTTAGAAACGGCGATTCAACAAGTTTATTTACATTCATCAACTACTAGCTGTTGTCTAATTGTCATGTTGTTGAGATGAATTGGAAGGATGCTTTGTAAAACCAACAATAACCAAACTATACATTTCACAGCAGTCAAAATACAAATGTACTATAAATCTTTCCCGTAGTATTTATGCTTGAAAACGAGCTAAGTTTCATGCCTGTATGTCAACTTCAACTGGATATATTTCATAAGTTGTCATTTCTTGTTTGCTGGCTTAAAGGGGCACTGTCACCGTGCGACCGGAGGCCTGGGCCAAGTATATGTTTCTCGAGAGGTAGCTAGAGGTAGACAGCCATCGAATTCATCTGTAAATATCTACAACATCCTTGCTCTCTAGAAGATTATACTTGTTCAGTTATTTAGACTGATTGTTATTTGATAATTTCAAGTATTTATTTTTCGTTTGAAGTCCAAGTTTATACGTTTTTTATTTAATCGGTGAGAACGATGGCTTCTGGCAGGGCGGCGGCTGGCAAGGTAGTGGTTGATAACGAATGTATTCAGGCGACAAGCTTATAAATTTTGGTTTACTGGGAAGATAGAATACAGATTGCTGAGTTCGCTAGACATCTCCTAGCTCTGGAGTACTAAAGGAGGGTTCAAAGGAGGTAGGAAAGTAAGCCGAACGTTTGACAACAAACTGACTTCACTCGAATTATTATGTTCTCAAAGAAGAACTTACAAGTCTATAAATTAAATATTTGTAAATGCAAACAAGCCCCGACTACTATAGAACTTTTGCTATTGTATTACTTTAGACTTGAGTGCAAAAATCCTTATTCTGATAGGTCTGTCAATATATAATTATCTGTACCTTTCCTCGCTGTTGTACTTGTAGCAGCAACTGTCGCTTCATCGCGATCGAGCATCGGTCATAATTCGGGCTTTATTTGCTTATTTGACTAGTCGATACTGCACAAATCGGAGAAATAAATCTTTGCAGTTTGCATGAACAGCCTGGAGTTTTCGTTTTCTTTGTATTCACTCCTGAGTATGTTATTTGGCAATTACAATTTGACTGCCATTCACTAGCCGTGGCGAGTGCTCTCCACACTTCTTGAGTGCTCTCGCCACTTCCTGAGTGCTGTTTTACTGAACGGAGCACGGAAAAAGCTGTTCTATTTGCTTTATTATATAGAATGATGAGAAAAAGGATAAGAAAGTTGAGGATTCTGTTGTGTTTTTGAATAACATTTTAGCGAGTGAAGTGCGCGCGCACTACTGACGCCAGTTACGCCATCGAGCGCGCGAGTGCTTGGCTTGTTTTCTTCAGAATTTTGGATCAAACCAAACAGCCGAAAAATAGCGTCATCAAACTGTGCTCCGTTCTCTGATACACAGTTTTCAGCCAATCAGCGCGCGGATTGACTTGACTATATAATATTTTTTGTTAGTAGACCATTAGTTGGAATCTCCATTAATTTATGTAGCTTTCAGAAAATGTATACTTTATTGGGGTTTAAATGGACGGATTCTGTGTTAAAGCGACTTGAATGCATACCGATCGGTAGGGGTACCCTGATACCTTAATGTGTTTGCTGGTTTCATCTACAAAAAGAAACAAAATGATGCTCCTAGACTATATATAAAGTGCTAGTAATCGTCTTAATTTGTTTTAATGATTTTCATTCATTTAAACTACTATATATACTATATATGAATATGAATGTCTCATCATCCAACACAGTTTGTGCACAGTTGGATTCAGTTTGCACCACACTCAAACTCAACTAAGGCTGTGTGTAATGTAAACAGAAGCCTGTATAACAAAGGAGAAACTATACTTAGATTCCACTCTGTTAAAGCATCCGACCAGTATGGCCATGGGTTGAAGTCCCATCTGGGGCTGATATTTTTTTTCTGAGTCCCTTAATTACGAATGTAAAGTTTGGTTAACTTCAATTCACTGTTAAAGTGTATATGACGCTAAAGCTTTTCTTTTGAAAATCGATTACATATGAAGTGAACAGTGGGATATCTGTTTCAGTATTTTGTGATTTGAGCTTCGTATTTGCGAGTTATGCTAATTTGGTGACGTCAGATTTTTTTTTTTTCCATAACTTATTTCTATTTTTTCATGCAGCATTCTTTTCTGAAATAGAAAAAAAATTAACATCATATATATCAGTTTTAGAAAACGTTTTGCCAGATTAAGAATGTCAATAATTTGCAGAAGGGTGCTTTTGTATAATAAATTAAAAACAATATTATTGATGTCACCAAATTACAATATCACGATTTCAAACCTTTATAACTTACAAACGCGAAGCTCAAGTCACAAAATACTGTAACATCCCACTATTCGCGCCAGTCCCTTGCAGCGCGAGTATAAATAAGAGCTCTGCATCTAATTACTGCCCAGTTCGCGTAAGAACCCTTCGCTACGCTACCTATATCCTTACTCAGTCATGGCCGATGAACAAATTCCTGTCCTAGCTGCTGTTGAACAAGCCCAGGCGTTGAGAAGTCATCCCAACCAAGTATATAAGTACCTGCTGCGAATCCAGACCATGGTCCTTTCAGGTATAAACGTTTTATAGGTCGGTTTCAAGTTCGTTCGATTTCCCTCGGCTCCCTAAAAGTTTGCACGTGTGTTGAACTCTAATGTGAGTGTTTGTTTACCGTGCTTCGCCTCGCAAACACCGGGTTTGTGGAGTTGCATTTCCCTCGGCTCCCTAATAGTTTGCACGTATGTTGAACTCTACAGTGAGTTTTGTTTACCGTGCTTCGCCTCGCAAACACCGGGTTTGTGGAGTTGCATTTCCCTCGGCTCCCCAATAGTTTGCACGTGTGTTGAACTCTAATGTGAGTGTTTGTTTACCGTGCTTCGCCTCGCAAACACCGGGTTTGTGGGGTTGCATTTCCCTCGGCTCCCTAATAGTTTGCACGTATGTTGAACTCTACAGTGAGTTTTGTTTACCGTGCTTCGCCTCGCAAACACCGGGTTTGTGGAGTTGCATTTCCCTCGGCTCCCCAATAGTTTGCACGTGTGTTGAACTCTCAAGTGAGTGTTTGTTTACCGTGCTGGCCTCGCAAACACCGGGTTTGTGGAGTTGCATTTCCCTCAGTTTCCCTTCTCGTTTGTTTGTTTGTGTTCTATAGTCGGTACTATACAACATGATACAACGTCATCTTTACTTTATGCATGCTTTCCCTCCCCTTTGCCTCGTTTATATATAAGTTTTGCATGCTTAGGGTATGAGGTTGAACATTGTCGTATGGCTTGTGCTTGATATTTCCCTTTGCGTACCGTGACGTAATGTCCAAGCATTCTAGTTGCATGGTTAATGTTGAGCAATGATTTCCCTTAGCGTTATTATTATTATTATAGCGTTCTGCACCCTATATATTGTCAAGACGGTGCAAATTCGACTGAGTTGTTCGGTTTTGGGTATATTTGTGTTTTCGACATTTGCAGATTTGCTGCTTCTCGCATTTGCATCCAATTTGGTGTTGTATTGTTTCTCTTTGTTGTTGTCCCTCCCTCCACACCTCCCTTTGTTTCCTTTCCTTTGTGATTGTCTCCCTTTGTTCTTCCCGTTTTCGCATATCATTGATTGTGCGTGCCTTACGGTATTTTCACTGTTGGCCCTTTGTGGGCGCTACAAGAATCATTAATTCGGTGATGGTGTTGTACCTCAGATACGTATACTGTCCCTGTTCGTTTTATTTTCGGTTTATTTCCATTGCTCTAACATTTTGTGAAGTTTTTGTTTTGTGTCCTCTCCCGCGCTATTTGGGTTTTCCCTATCTCCTATGGTAGCCTGAAAGGGTGTCTAATGCCCTAGTCGGATTACTGACGCTCAGGCTGTCATCCCTTGGGTGGGTTACTCCCGCGCAGAAACGCTTTACCTTATATTTCCCTCTCCTTTTACCACCCAAGGGCTGGCAGCCTGTAGATTATTGATTCACGCCCACCTTTCTGTGGCTGCAGCTGCCTCCATATATAGTGTCATACACTAGCTAAAACAGTCTCGCGCGTTTCACTATGCCTTCCACGTAAGCCACTCATCCTAAGTTTTGGGTGGCTGGAGGGTCCTGCCTAGTTAAGTTTTGGACTTGGCTTTTTGAGTATTGGCAAAGGTCTCGAGTGACTTGGTATTAGACCGCATCAAACGCTAAGCTTCTGGGCGCGGGCGCATTTCTCCATCTCTTATTAAGCGAGCGTGAAAGGGACTGCCGCGAATAGTATGCTATTCGCGCCAGTCCCTTGCAGCGCGAGTATAAATAAGAGCTCTGCATCTAATTACTGCCCAGTTCGCGTAAGAACCCTTCGGCTATTGGCTACTGGCTTGACACTCTCTTTCGCGCTTGCCTCCCAAAGCTACCGTGCTCTTTCCTCTCCCCTCCCTGACCCTATCCCTTTGCACTTCCAACTCACTCAAGCGCGGTTGCATTTCTCCATCTCTTATTAAGCGAGCGTGAAAGGGACTGCCGCGAATAGTATGCTATTCACTTCGTATATAATCGATTTTCAAAATTAGAAAAATGTGTCATATACACTTTAACATTCTTCTAAGCAATACTGTATAATGGTTGACATCTATTGAAATGAAAAAAGTAACATCAAAGGTGGCATAATGTATTTGACGTAATTTTCCTGTAGAGTCTGAGTGTAATCTGAGTGTAGTTTCGCCTTTGTTATAATGTCTTTTGTTTACGTTATGCATGGATCAATTCCAGCTGTTACCATCCCCCCCCCCCCCCCCCCCCCCCCCGGGCATACCCCAGGGATTTGTAAGGACCTGTGTCCAGGGGCGGGGATTTTGTACAACAACGTGGTTGCCCCGGGGGTGGGGGGCGGGGATAACTTGACCGAGCGTATAATCAATGGAGGAATTCATAATAATGGAATTTGTCGGTAAAGAGATTACTTTTGTCGCCGATTGGCTTGAAAAACAAGATCTTGCAAAGTTAAAGGCTTTCTTTGAAAAAAAGGCAGTGTTTAACGGCACAGATGACTTCTTATCTCTACTGTTATGGTCAATAATTAGTCGGGCTTCCTGTGGAAGCGCCGACTCTAAAAATGAGCTCCGTTCTTCGTTGACCCCAAATGACTAATTGGGTTCTACAGCGCATGCACCTAGTTTTATATTAAGCTACGCAGGCTAACGTCGAGCTAAAGCCGAAGGAGACATGAAGTCTGGCCAAGAAAGATTACAAAGCACAAACCAATCAGGGAAGCACGGAGGTCAAGGTGCCAAAATATAAGTCTTTTCTCGTCTAAACCAATCAGGGAAAGCACCGGAGGTCAAGGGGCTATTAAAATATAAGTCTGTTTCTCGTCTAAATCTGAAAATGTTTTAGATTGCAACCAAAAACATCGGACGCTCTAGTAGCGTGAAGTCGGGCTATTTAAGCCCGACTTCACGCTAGAAGAGCGTCTAGGAATTGATCCATGCATTACACGCCAACAGCGATTAAATTA
Source organism: Actinostola sp. cb2023 (assembly GCA_033675265.1). NCBI lineage: Eukaryota > Metazoa > Cnidaria > Anthozoa > Actiniaria > Actinostolidae > Actinostola > Actinostola sp. cb2023. Next base: position 71,487 of record JAUJYZ010000124.1, read on the forward strand.
TTCAATTGTTGGGTTTGCCCAAGGATTTGATGGACGATGAGGGAATTTGTAGTCCATTCATGGTCGTATATACTGTAAAACTAGCTCTCGCTGGAATTGTCCACGAGGATAATGGGTTTTGTTGTGATGGACGATGTCAAGACATTCATGTTTTAATATACTGTAAAACTAGCTCTTTAAATGTACGAGGATAATGATTTTGTTGCAATGGTCTTTTAATATTGAAAGATTATACTCGATGATTTATTTTAATAACAATTATATTGAACTGTGTAGTCTCTCTAAACGGTGCCGAAATCACTTTTTCCTTGGGCACTTCCGGAGGAAGTGGCCGAGATATAAAATGCGCTTTCTTTTTTTTTGCTAGGCCACAAAATGCGAAGTATGTGACCGTATCGTTCAGGAAGGTCTGTTTCAGGGTTTCGATTGGCTGAAACGGGGGCGATGATATCCGAACGCCTAAAGAAGTAATACTCCAGTTTCGAGTTGTTAAAGGGGGACTAGTACGTAAATCGTTCAAAGTTTGATTTAGCTGAAACTTCACTGAAATATTCTCAAAGACCCATACAATCACTGGTTAATTTTTTTCTCAAAAATTCCAATGGGAAGTAATACATTTTTATGAATCTTTAGAGGTGCCAGTGACGTCACTGACTCAACCCAAACAATAATCACGGCTTCGCTCCATACATTTCTTCATGTTTAATGTCTCGAATTATTTTATTTCTATGAAGCTAAGCGTTTGTGTGAAGGAGTTTTCTTACCTTGTATGTGCTTAGGATTGATTGTTTGACTAGTTTTCTTCAGTGCAGAGCTGTTATCTAAGCAAACCGTTCAGATATTTTGATCACAAAATACAAAGAAATGTATGGAGCTGAGATTGGGTTGAGTCAGTGACGTCACTGGCACCTCTAAAGATTCATAAAAATGTATTACTTCCCATTGGAATTTTAGAGAAAAAAATTAACCAGTGATTGTATGGGTCTTTGAGATTATTTCAGTGAAGTTTCAGCTAAATCAAATTTTGAACGATTTACGTACTAGTCCCCCTTTAAGTGATGACCGCTGTCCTTGACCAAAGACGCATTTGCTCAGGCTAAGCCTCAATTCAGTGTAAATTATTCACAAATACCAACGAGAACGCGAAAAAGTGTTGACATTCAACAATAGAAACCATTTTTAATTGCACAGGTTATTCTCTGGATTGAGGCTAAGCCTGAGCAAACGCGTCTTTTGTCAAGGAGTACAGCGGTGTCTAAACAAACTCGAAAATGGAGTATTCTATGCTCAAACGAGTCAAATAGTTTCCGGCGTACATCAGGCTAAATTTGAAGTGTTGTTCGCTCTAGGTTAGAAGACTAGAAGTGCTGGGTCATTGTTAATAGAAGTGCTAACTCATCGTTCCACGACTACCGACTAGAAGTGCTGTGTAGAAGCTTGTGCTGTATTGAGAGAGAAGCAGTTGTGTTTAATATGCAGAAGTAGATATTAATTTATGTTTTGAAAGCAGTTTTAGATATTCAAGCTATGAAAACGACAGGATTCTAGTTCATCGTTTGATGACTAGAAGTGGTAGAAGCTCATGCTGGATCGAGAGAGAAGTAGTCATCTTGTGTAGTGAGAGAAATGACGCAAGCCATCCAAACGCATACGCCTACTACATACTACATATGCATACTTTAAATCTTCGTCAAGCGTTTTCGAAAGGGCCGTTCCACGAACTCATCAAAAAATGAACTCAAAAGCAAATAAAATGAACTCCAAAACTATCATGATCTCGCTATGCCATGTTCTGGTGTGTGTCGGTGAGCAATGGTGTGTGTCAGTGAGCAGAGATAGAGATCTGCGAATCGTCGAGTTTCGTCTGAAGTACGTACTTGGGACGAATATTCATGCTTAGATGGTTCTGATAACGTCGGCCTGCACATTCTTGTTGTGTTGAGGTCACTACGAAATTCAATCACTTGTCTGAGACTTTGTCTAGCTACGGGATACGTCTTGGTTTGTTTGGTCAGTAACATTTAGCGATAAGCCTACAGGCATATCATTTCGGCTACTGCATTATCCTTTTTAATAATGCCCGAGTATATGCTCATTGAGCGCTTATTAACAAATAAACTTGCGAAAACTTGACCTGAATTCCAGGGAGATTGCTTTGAAATAATATATTATTGTAAATTTCAGACGTATAATTAGCATGTTGGCCCAACAGTCTGACGCCGACAATCAATCTAGCGGCAGGATTTCTGGTGTACTTCGAATGGCACATTGGCCTGCAATAATGAGTACTTTGAGTCGATTAGACAATTCAGTAAAGTATGATTTGTAATTTAATTGGTTGGATTGGCTTAAAGTTAGTGTTTGTGGCTCAAGATAAAAGTTGGCACGTTAGTGGCCGATCAGGTTCGGATAGAGTATTTTAATAGAGTATTTTAATATTACTCAATTTAGACCCGGGTTTAGGACACATATAGGCTTTCATATAGTAAGTAAATCGATCTGGAAAAGAGTACACAGTCCAGTATAACAAAAGCAAAGAACATAAATATCATAAATCAGCGTAGCTCTTTTCCGTGACAACCACGTGATTATTATGACATCAGACAAAAGCGCTTTCTGATTGGTTTAGACGGTGGTCTACATTACATTACATTACATTTTGGTGGTCCATTCGAGATTTTTTCTGCATACAAGAAATTTTCGCGCTTCGGCACTACCGTATATTGCTGGCGCCTCATCAACCTCGTGTCTTCGCTCGGCTGACTCGTTGGCAATTAAATCTTAGTTCAAAACCAAAATAATTCTTAGCCCGATATAATGTAAAATTACTAAAGATGATTAGGAGCATTTTATAGTTTAGTGCGGAGCGTCCTTTCACTTCATTTTGAACATGAAGCCGGCAAACTTGAACGTGAAGCCGGCAAACAACAATTAATCTTTGGTTCCAGGCTTCGGTTCTAGTTAACGTACATGCACGAAACCTTGCTCGTTTTTAAGCTAACTAGATGCTCTAATAGCGCTCACTTGGGCTACTGATAATGAGATGATGAAGCCGAGAATTGGTAGCTTTAAAATTGCAAGGTTTCTGAAAATGGTGAACATTATAAGGTAGTTTATGAGTACTAAGAATTATAAATACTTAGATTTTAGCCAAAGAACTACATTTCAGAGAAGTGCTAACATCGCAGCGTGACGTTTCGTCACTCATTGCGTGACTCAGTACTGAACATGCATGCGTAATTAGATTGCCTTCGATATTCATATCAAGTAGATTTTCTCTTCTATATTGACGATACTCGAGCAGGAAAGCGTAAATTAAATATAGCCAAGAACTAAAGTTCAAATAGTTAATGAACATTTGTGATGCATTTATATTTTACAAAGAACGTTCCAAAGAACAGAATTTCGTGTTTTCTTAGCACGCTAAGTTGGGCAACGTAACTCGCCGTCTCGACTTCACAAACTGAACTGAGATAAAATCAACAATATAAACTAATACGAGTCTTGGTCTTACCTAAGCTTATATACTTTCGGACAGAAAAATTACAAGCCACCAAATAATATTCGAAGTCTATACTAAAAAGCTCTTGAAAGGTTTATAAAATCAATATCCTTTGGGACATAAATCAAGCTCACATTGTGGAAAGCAAAACATGAAATCAAAAGAACTATCGAATTCAAGAATTTCAAGCAGTAACAAGAGTTTATAGTCGAGTGTTTAGTTAGGGCGAGACATGATAGAGTGAGGACGCTCGTTCCTCCTCTCCGCCAAATTTCAAATCATTTAAACGGTTAATGGCTGATCTTATAGCGTTGGAAAATACAAAAAAAGGTAAAAGAAGGACTCGATCTTCAATATCATCTACAGAAAGTTATTGCCAATCACCTGAACTGAAAAAGGCCAAAAACGTACATGTAAACGACAGTGTCGAAGAAACGGCCGATAGCTATAGTGAAGACGAAGACACTGAAGACACTGAAGACGAAGTTCTAACAGCTCTCAGTATGGCTGAAGGGGTCAGCAAGACTCTAGAAGAAATACTATTGAAACTGGGAAAGCTGGACTCAATTGAAGAGTCGGTCCATAATATAGAGACGACCTTATCCAAACTCGAAGTAAGGACGTCGAAGCTGGAATCCTTCGAAACTTCAGCATCTAAAGACATCGAAGACATGAAGCAGGGCATGAATTTCCTAGATAACAAAGTGGACTCCTCGATATACAAACTAGAAAATGAAGTAAAAAGGCTGCAAGACAAAGTAGAGCAGTCAAGATCGAAAGAAACAGTATATGAAGAACAAATTGAAGAACTTAAGAGCAAAGATCTCTACCTGGAAGCATACTCTAGGAGGGAAAACATTAAATTCATGAATATCAGAGAAGAGGAAGACGAAAATGTCGAGGCAGTCATACGAGGCTTTTTACAGGACGACCTAAACTACAGTAATTACGACTTAGTGGAGATTCAACGAATACATCGAAATGGCAGAAGAGTAGGCTCAAAACCCCGTCCGATATTGGCAAGGTTCCTGCGTGCTAAGGATTGCGAGGAGATTATCTCACTAGGTTACAAGCTTAAAGGGACAAGCTACCAAATGTTTAGGGATCTACCCTACGAACTAATAAAGAAGCGAAAACGTCAAATGCCAACCTATAAGAAAGCCCGACAAAACAAGATACCAGCAGCCTTCAGTAAGTCTGAGCCGGACAAGCTTTACATTAGAGGTAAACTGTGGCCGGTAGGTCAGGAACTTTATACGACTTAGTTTATAAACTTTAATTTATTTATTTACTTTCTAACTCCAGCTCATTAATCACCAAATGTGATTATTATTTTCATAGGCGGAGGGGAGGTAAAAACCCAACCACGCTTATAGCCTAGTGTGAACATGGCTAACTCCCCCGTTAAAATGCTACGTTTGTCAGTACATCAAGAACTAGTTTCTTTTGTGCCTTTGCCACTTACGGAATCGAAAGCAGAAGTTATAGCGCTTTATGAATACATTTAACTTTCAAATATTATCACTTAATATTCGAGGCCTAAGGGAATACAAGAAAAACAGAAAACTATTGAATTGGTTCGTCAAGCATAAAGGCGAAAACGGTGTCACATTTATGCAAGAAACCCATACTACGTCAGATAGAAAACGATTGGATTAGAAAAACAACAAGGGGTAAATTAGTAATGTCCCACGGGGCTTCAAATAGCAAAGGCACTGCAATTCTGTTTGGCAGCAAATTAAACTCTATAATTAAACAAGAAATACTGGATAAAGACGGGAGATATGTAATAGTGTGGAGTGAAATACAAGGAAGACATTTTTTGTTTATTAATTCATACCTGCCAAATTACGAACAAGAACAAATACTTTTAATGAAAGAGATTTCAGAAATGATTAATAAGGTGGAATGTCCGGTAGAAACTTACATTATTTGAGGAGGAGACTTCAATTTTGTCTTTGATATACATCTGGAAACATCGGGCGGAAACCCAATGCTTAAGCTATGTTCCATCGAAACTATTTGCTTAAACTAATTATGCTTGAATACGATCTTTGTGATATATGGAGATTACGTAATCAAAATATAAAGCGATATACTTGGCGAGGAACTGCACAGGGAAGAAGTAGTAGATCAAACCAATTCTTACACCGTAGATTAGACTTCTTTTTCATATCGGATGAATTACAACCATACGTTGAAGACTGTGGCATTATTCCAGCCCCTTCGACTGACCATTCAGCTATAACATTACAATTAAAGGCTTTTTCCGAAGACAGCAAAGGACCTTCTTTTTGGAAGCTAAACAACTCCCTCGTTGATAACGAGGCATATGTTACAGAACTTAAAAACCGGCTGAAAATTTTTAAAACTTCATTAAACGACGAAGGTATAAGTAATCCACAACTGAGATGGGAGCTCATTAAGTACGAAATTCGTAAATTCTCTGTAACATTCTCAAAAAAATCTATCAAGGAACCGTAGATCTGAATATCAGGAAATAGAATTGGAAATTAAAAGAATAGAAAATACGAATGGATGGGAAAATAACGAGGAGATGCTTATAAGGCACGATAAACTCTTGAAAACTCTAGAAGAGAGAAGCAATTATATTACCGAGGGTATAATTAGGGAGTTTAAGCATCGACGGATTTTCGGACGGCTACGGCGACCGGATATGAAGTACGTCTTTGATAAGACGTACTGAGCATGCGCTCAAGCGGCTACACCCCCCCTGGCACCCGTAGCGAACGTTTCTACTACGGCAAAATTCGAGTTTGACGTACTGGCGAGTACGTCGGGAAAAGGTTAGTGTTTTTATTTTAATTTCATGATCTGAAGACATAGTTTTAGCAGTTAGATGTTTGGAATTATATATTTTCTGCTTTGAGAGTATTTTTTGGCGACAAATTACATAATTTACTGATTTTTCCTTATCCTTTTGAAGAGCACAAATTATGGCTGCCACGAGTGTGACGAGCTGCAATCGAACAGGGTAAGTATTATGTACTTCTGATTTCATTTTGTAAACGTCTCATCAAAGAAAAGGGTCTTAGATATAAAGGGTTGTTTTACTTTGCTATTGCTGTTTTATTTATTCTTAGGTTTTGAAGCTTTTTTTAAAGCTTATTTAATAGGATTGAACACCGATTGAACATGTAAAAAATGTAAGCTTAGTTCTCCTTTCAATCTTCAAAACTAGCGTTAAAAAAAATTATAAAATATTGTTTTAATAGCGTTAAAAAGCGTTATAATTCATGGATAATAAATATTGTTTAGTTTGATTCACGGAAGGTGTCATGTATGAATAGACTGAACTGATTTGTTTAAAATTTTATACACTCTTTGATGCCCTCTAGCATCGTCAATATTAAGCCGAAGTTCACCAAACTCTCTCAGAAAACACAGCCATGGAGTGGACAGAAATACACGATGTGTATATGTGTAGAGAAATATTAGTCAGGGAGCCTTTCAAACACAAAAAAGGAAGTTTAGAGAAAGGAAGGATATGGAGCGAAATATCAGACTCCTTGAATAGTTCAAAGGATGTGAACTTTAAAGTCAACCAAAGGTCAGTAAGAGAAAGGTTCACACTGGTACAATCCAGGTTTAAGAAAAAAACAAGAGAAGAGCTAGCTAGTAGTGGAATAGCACCAGATGTTACAGAGCTAGAGGTACTCCTGGAGGAAATAGGTGAAAAGGAAAAAGCAGCTGAGGAGATAAATGAAAGTAGCAAGAAAAAAGTAGAAACAGATCGAGAGAAGGCAGAAGAAATGAGAACCAAGGCTATGAAGCGTTTAACAAGTAAACGAAAGAATGAGAATGAGGAAGAATGTGAAGCGAAGCCTAATAAGCGAAAAAGTGGAAGTGAGACCATTGAATTTCTCAGAGAGAAGTCACAAATGGAGAAAGAACTCAGAGAGAAAGAATTAGATCTCAAAAAGGTACAACTTGAGCACCAGGCCAAAGTAAATTCAGATTTTCAGCACCAGATGAAAGACATGATGAACATCATGCAACAACAAAACCAAGCAATGATGACACTTGTAGCAAATACTCTCAAAAAGTCTGGCTGATCTGTTTCATTGTGACATCATGTAAAATACAGGTAGGGTGCTCGCACTAAACCCATTAAATAAATACTAACTTTTAGTACTAAATAGTGCTAATTAAACAATAGAAAACAAAGGATTTAGTATTAGTACTAATTAGTACTAATTATTGTTGATGGGTTTAGTGCGAGCACTCTACATGTTGCAGTAGAGATGAGGATAAAGTTAACTTAAAAGTTCCATTAGAGTGCAAACACTAATTAAGTGAAACAGGACTAATAAATTATTGGTACTAAAATTAATAGCAATGGTTGAAACACAACATATTGTACTATTTATTTTGTACAATATAAATTAGTACTATTTCACAGATTAAATGTGAGCACCCTATCTTTATTTTTTGCAATCAGTTTCACTGAATAGTTGAGAACTTGATACATTGTTGTTGTTATTTAGTATTGTTGATCTAGTTTTGGAGTGGTTTCACTTAACCTGTGAATCAAATTATCATAGTTGTAATAGTCAAATAGAAACAACAGAAAACAATGGAATTAGGGTCTAGTAATGTCCATTGCTCAAACTTCTATTTCACAGCTTAAGTGAAATCACTGTATAGAATGTGTCTCTCAAAGAGTTTGTAATTATTAAACCATATTCTGTATATCAACAAAACAAATTATTTATAGCATGTTTGTTAAAAACCCATCACATTTGTGGTTATACTACATAAAACTACTCTAGTTTGGAAATATTTTATTAAGAGTAGATGACTTATTTGAATTGAACCTGTAATTAATAAACTGATCTGTTCCCAGTTACACGAAGATTGGAGAGCTATTCGTTGGATAAATCCTTATCCAGTGAATGAAATGATTCTGTTATTTATCCACTGAATAAGGATTTACTAAGACTACACAAAGCGAAACACATGGGAATTAGATTGCTATTTCATCTCTTACATGAAATCACTTTGACCAGTTTATCTGTTGTTTACAGTTATAATTTAGTTTTTGTCATGTTTTCCATGTTGTATCCATTAGGTACAGCTAACATCTATTATATCAATGAAATTGACAATACATAGCAGGTCACTGTTTACTGTAACTGTTTACAAGTGACTAAATAAATATAGTTTTTGTCATGTTTTCACTGTTGTATTTATTAGATACAGAATATTGTGATCCTCTGGGAGAGGGTAGTCATGGGACGACTGTCAATGGTGACTAATGTTCACCCAGAAAATCAATCACAACATTCTGTAAGTAGGTGGAATGCACTATCACACTTACTGCAAAAGCTTACAATGAATAATGATTCATTAAAAAAAACAAGAACTTTTACAAAATGTGCCATTCAATGTCAAGTTAGAGTACAAACACTAAAACCGTTCAATGTTTTGTACTAATTAGTACTATGTAGCACTAATTAAACAATAGAAAACAATAGAATTAGACCTATCACTATTTAGTACTAAATATTACTATTTTTGTTGCACACTTTTAGTGTTTGTACTCTATATGATGGCCTAAGTTTTCTAGACAAAGTACTGATCAAGGGTTGGAGGGTCAAGCCCAAAAAACTCAGAGGTCTGGTTACCATACAGGCAAGTTAGGGCATTTCTTAAAATAGCACTGACCACATAAAGTTTTCCTATACTACTCAAACCACAATGTCACCAAATAGCCACTCAACAGCCACCCGGACAGTACTCATACTTGCATTGTAAGCCAGCATTTGTTGAGTCATGGCATTACCGCGAAATGGAGCCTGCAGATGAACATGGAGGGGGTAGGCCAGATCCCCATAAATACACATGGGCTGACCAGTTGGTGAAAGTGCATTCTGTCTAAGTTGCTGAAGCAAGCCAGAATCAGCAAGCATGCCAGCATCATGTTTTCTTCCTTCTGCAAGGAAAATGATAAGCATAAACTATTATTTTTTTCATAACATAATAATATTAAACTTGAAATGGTACCTATAAATAACAGAATAACTGAACTTGAACTACATTGGTTTACAAAATCAAGTATACAACTAATTCAAAACTGTTGTCTTGTGAATACTGTACTGCATACTAAATTGGGGCTCAAGTCGTTGCAATATATAAGACAAAAAATAATTAATAGCTGTTTATATATTTGAAGGAGAAAACTTAGTATTAAGCTTAATTTATTTTTTTATGCTATGTCATGTTCAAGATGTTCGTACTAATTTTGTAACTATAAAGTTCTTACTTAATTATTGTACCTACCCACTGGTCCATAAAGATTAGCAATTAGGCCATTTGGAACTGCTATTGACTGATATTTCAAGCTATGTACTCGCTTATGACCATTGTATACTATTCTCTGATGCATGCCAGGTCTGGCTATGGGTCTAACAGTCCCATCGATGAAACCAAAACAATTTTGTAATGGTGCTGCTTTATGATGTATGGCATTAGCATATGTTTGAAGAAGGGCAGGGTTTAATATATCCATATTCCACTGTGAGATTCTGTGATGATGGACGCCATAAATAAAGTCGAGAACACAGTTGGTAGCCATGCACAAAACGGGAACAGGACGACCAAATCTTGGCAACATGTCGCTGTATCTACAGGGATAAGCTAACCTCTTCAGAAGCATACACAAGCCTTCCATTCCCTCTGCTACACTTCTTTGATCGCATATGAACACATCAGGAATCTGTAATGCCTCTGCAAGAAGCGGCAAGTCTCGTTTTTTAACGCGAAACTCAGCCACGCACTCGTCGTCCTCCATGTCATCCAACGAAAAACGCCGGTATTGATCGTATGGCAAATCTAGGTTTTGTGATCTATTTACATCATATAAGAGCAAATATTCTTCAGCTGAAATCGTTTTGTCGTCAAATGCAAGAATTAAGTGCTCTCTAGCGTTTTTTAGTGACATTTTGTTTTTGTTTTTGTTTTGTTGCCGTATAGCTAGTAGCTCACCGTAGCGTTTGTTTTTCAAATTTTCGCGGGGACGGTACCATTAGTCCCCAGTCCCCAAACGATGATTGTTAACTTCCGGTCGCCGTAGCCGTCCGAAAATCCGTCGATGCTTAAAGTCCCTATTATTAGATCTAAGGCAACGTGGCATGAACTTGGGGAAAAAAGTACCAAGTATTTCTTGACTTTAGAAAAACGTAACAAGTCTAAAACACATATCAAAAAATTATTAGACAAGGATAATAAGGAAATTACTCAGCCAACTGAAATACTTAAAACGATAGAAGGACATTTTAGTAGGCTCTTCAAATCAAAGTCAAATAACACAATTGATGAATGCAAGGATTTCCTCTCGAATTTTAGCGTTCCTTCAGTATCATCTGCAGACAAGGAGACTAGTGAAAGTAGAATAACGGTTCATGAATGTTACAAGGCTTTAAATCAAATGGGTACTTCGAAGACACCAGGCAACGATGGATTGACAAAAGAATTTTATATGTGTATGTGGTCAGAATTAAAAGATGATCTTGTGGAGTGTCTGAACCACAATTTCGAGGTTGGAATGTTAACAACCTCTCAGAAACAAATAATAATAACTCTACTTGAGAAAACAGGCAAAGATAATAGATTCCTAGATGCATGGCGCCCTATTAGTCTGATTAACGTAGATGTTAAAATTTGCAGTAAAGTACTAAGCAACAGGTTGACCAAGATATTACCCTATGTGATACATCCAGACCAAGCTGCCTTCATCAAAGGCCGAAAAATTGACGAACCAATAAGATTAATTCAAGATATAATGGACTATGCGAAAAAGAAAAACAACCCCTTAATTCTCTTTGCCGCTGACTTTGAAAAAGCTTTTGATTCAATTGAGCACAATTTTATCTATGCAGTATTACACCATTTTGGCTTTGGAGAGAATTTCATTAAATGGATCAAAATTCTAGTAACTGAAAATCAGAGTTGTATAATGAATAACGGGAATGTGACAAATTTTTTTCAAGTTAGAAGAGGTACTAAACAAGGAGATCCTATTTCTCCGTATATATTTATTTTAATAATAGAAATAATGGCGACTATAATGAGAAAAAGTGAAGAAATTCAAGGAATCGTTATCAAACAAAAGGAACAAAAACTTATCCTATTTGCTGATGACACCACCTTTTTTTAAAAAGACAACATTTCACTAAAAAATGTGTTAGATAAGCTGGAAATATTTTATAATTTTTCATCTCTAAGATTAAATGTGAGAAAATCTGAGGCTGGATGGCTGGCAAATCAAATAATCGATTGTCCAAGTCAAGTTACAGGCATCAAATGGATTAACTTTGAAGAAAAAGGCGTAAGAATTCTTGGCATTCATTTTTTCATATAATGAAAAGTTTCATTATATCAATAACTTCCAACGTATCATTACCAATTTTAAGACAACTTTATCAATATGGAAAATGAGAAATGCACTCCCTACGGCAAAATACAAATACTTCGTTCTCTTGTCCCTCAGTTCTACATGTGCTCAGAAATCCATGTCTCAGATGACTTCATTAAAATAGTTGAAAGCACCATTAAAGACTTTATATGGAACGGAAAAAAAACCCAAAATTAAGTATAATACTTTAATCGGTGATTATTCCATGGGTGGTTTGAAGCTTCCTGATTTTGATTCTTGTATAAAAGCAAACCGCGTTAAATGGGCTATCAGTCTGATATCGTCTTGTAATGAACAAACAACTTGGAATATTTTCCCCTCAGCACAGCTTGAGCCCATAGGAGGATTTCAACAAGTAGGTGTAAATTTCGACAGTCAAAGAATTCCCGAATCTATCCCTCTCTTTTACAAAAGTATTCTAAGCAATTGGTCAGAAGTAGCGATAGACAATATTAACAACGATCCGTTATTAGTATTCGATCAACAACTTTGGAACAATAACTACATAAAAATTGCAAATAAATCAGTGTTTTATCAGGACTTCTCAAGTCTTAATATAAACAAAGTTGTAGACCTTTGCGATGAAAACGGGGAATTTCAATGGGCACATGTCAAAAAATTGGGACTCCAAGACAAAGACTTCTTGCGGTGGGCTGGAATAATTCACACTATACCAACGGAATGGAAAACAGCTTTGAAAGAAAATATAAATATAAATATGGGTAGAAACGTAGGACAAGCAAAAATATCTTTAAATTTTGCCACAAAAAAAATTGAACTAGAAAAGATCAAAACAAACCAAGTATACCAATGGTTTATCAATTTAAAATTTAGATCCCCGTCCTCCCAAAATAATGTAAGTAGGCGCATAAAAACCAGGACACTCCTTTAGACTGGCAAGAAATATACAGCAGAATTTATACAACTTCAATTGATACTTATTCCAGATATTTTCAATATAAGATACTTAATAATATTTTATATTTAAATCGTGACCTTCATCGTTTCAAAATACTGGACCATTCTGTTTGCTCTTTTTGTCTTCTTTACCCTGAAACAATAGATCACTTTTTTGTCCATTGCATAGAATCAAAAAACTAATATTTTCAAATAAGAAATTGGTTAAAGAATGTTGATATCACGCTCCCAGAATTAAACATATTAAATATAATATTGGGTGTTGAAAATAACATAATTAACTATATTATCTTAATGTATAAACTATCTATGTACAAAGCCAGAGAGAAAGGAAAAAATCCTTCTTTATCCTTTTTTAAAAACTTATTAAGTTACCAAGAAAAAATTGAATATAACGTGGCCAAATCAAAAATAATAATTTCTCTACATTTAAATAAATGGAGCAAAATAACTAATGCTTTACGTTCCTAAATAATGTCCATGTAACTGGCAAAGGCATTCATGTACAAAATCAAATTTGTTAGACATTTTTCTTTTTTTCTTCGATATTTTAATCTACATGATTCCAATATGGCGACTGTTGTTACATAGATATTCATCGATGAAGATATCAAGGTTATGTTATGTTCTTTGACAGCATCTGAGGGCCCATCTGAGTTCTTCACATCAAGAGTCTGGTATTCATCAGCATCTGAGTAGTACTTTTCAGTACAAGAGTTGATAGTCAAGTCTGTAGTCATAGTTTCGTCATTTGAATTCGTGGAACGGCCCGTTCCGAAATTGCTCAACATCCTCTTTTAGTGTAGGCCTACCACGAATGGCGTGTGCGTTTGTAAGCATAGTGAGCGTTTGGAGAACAAGGCGAGGAATAACATCAAACATCATTTCAGCTTTTTTTCCAGTGATTTCGAAGAGAACTGCAATGGCGAACGAAATTTAGCTAGCCTCGCATGATCAACTCGTGAACATGTAAGTTGCCATGGTTTTGACCTATCAACCAATCGAATCACGGCTCTCTCTTTCTTCTCTCTGGGCTTCCTGTGACCGGGAAGGACTGCAACTTCTAACCAAGCCAACGGGTGTTTTAAGACTTGAGCTACCACAGGTAGCCCAAGTAATAAATACTAAAGGAAAGTTTTATAGTATAATTATATCATTTTTTTTACAACGAACAACCAACGAACGAAGCGTATTGCACTTTGTCTCAATTACCATAGTGATGATAGTAAACAAGCTTGTTGAATCATTAATAATAATAATAATAATAAGTTCTTGTTTAACGCATTAACCTGACATCTCAATGCGTTTTACATTACATAATACTAATTACATAATATATAATAATACATAATAATACATAATAATACATAATTACATTGTTTCTAAAGCTTACTGTAGGAGAAAATACTCACATTATGACAACACGATATGAGTAATGTGATTTATAGTAAAGCTCTCTTCACAAGAAATCACCGTATCTTGGATTCGCCATTAAATAGTAAAGAGTTTTAGCGGGTTGGTAAATTTCCGATAGACTTTTTTCACATGCTAACACAACATGTGTCAATCAAGTTTCTCAAACATAACATTCTCACGTGCACTTAAATGAACCTTCGATTTAAACTTTTTGCGGCCTTTATCGTCTTACTGTAAAGCGAAGATATGTGAAGCGTCTTGAAGCTTGCATGATGTTCTACTTTACTTTACGGTAAGGTTCCGACAGAAATTGAAAAGCATGTAATCCTTCAGACATTACAATAAATACGGCACAAGCTGATAAAAATAATAGCTAAGTTGAGTCATCATCGTTCGTGTATTTTTAGACATACGCAGTTTCTTTCGGAAATGCAAATAACGGCTGCGTGTAAAGGTCAGTCAAGCCTGTAATGAGGTAAAAATTTGGGTGTAGTTTGAGTGTATACACACAGACTCCATGCAGACTCCACGCAAAACATTTTAACATACTTCTAAGCAGAACTGTATGTGTCTGTAGTGTTCGTACTAGAGGAGCTCTGGCATGGGTGAAAATCTCTGTAAGTCCAAATGTATGTGTCCGTAGCATTTGTACTAGAGGACCTCTGGCGTGGGTGAAAATCTCCGTAAGTCCAAACGTGTGTGTCTAGTGTTTGTACTAGAGGATCTCTGGCGTGGGTGCAAATCTCCGTAAGTCCAAACGTATGTGTCCATGGTCCACGTACAGTACTGCTTAGAAGTATATTAACATTTTTGCATGTAGTTGACGTGGAGTCTGAGTGTAGTCTGAGTGTAGTCTGCATAGAGTCTGCGTGTAGTACACTCAAATTACACTCAGATTACACTCAGATTACACTCAAACTACACTCAACTTTTTGCCTCATTACAAGCTTGACTGACTTTTACACGCAGCCATTAATTTGCATTTTCGAAAGAAAATGTGAATGTCTAGAAATACACGTACGATGTTGCTGGTGTCATATTTATTGAAGTGTCTGAAACATTACAACGATCCTTTCAATTTCCGTCGGAACCTTACCATAAAGTAGAACATCATGCATGCAAAATACAGTAAATAAATAGAACAGTGAATTATACATATAAATGAATAAGGAAGCAATAACCCCACATGTTTCTGTAGTGGTTGAGTGTGTTCTAACGTGGGGTTATCGCTTCCTTATTCATTTATATGTATAATTCACTGTTCTATCTATGTATTCCCACGTAAATACAAATTTCTGACATTTATTAACTGATGGATTTCAGTATATGTCACGTCACTGATGGATTTCAGATGGATTTCACACTCAACCCTCAGATAATCATAGAGTGTCCAGTAGCTCAGTGGCAGATAAAATAAATAACTGTTTATTTAAGTGTCCAATGCGTTCTAGCGCTTGCACACTAATTGGGGGACACTGTACTCTCACACTAGTTGTATCTACTAGACGTCTTTCCCACAAACTTTCGGCATTATCAGTTCCAAAATCTAAGCTTCATTAGCATGCACGTGAGAATGTTATGTTTGAGACACTTGATTGACACATGTTGTGTTAGCACGTGAAAAAGTCTACAGGAACTTTAATCTACCTGCTCATTGTAATGGCGATGCAGTGATTTATTTTGAAGAAATAAATAAATTTCATTTTTCATGTCATATATATTCTCATAATGTTAGTATTTTCCCATAGTTAAGATTACAAACGGTGAGTCAAGAAGTTTATATACATTCATCAACTACTGTTGTCTAATTGTCATGTTGTTGAGATGAATTGGAAGGACACTTTGTTCATTGGTTGTTGGTTTAACCAAATTATATATTTCACAGCAGTAATAATACAAATGTACTATAAAACTATTTCATATGTTTGCCAGCATCATATGCAAAAAGAAGTGAAATGATGCTTCTAGACTATAAAGTGCTCCTAATCATTTTTAGTACTTTTTAAATATTTCCATCCATTTAACTGTCTCGTCGGCCAACACAGTTTGTTCACAGTTGGATTAAGTTTGCACTACACTCTCTACACTAGTACTATAGAAATGTACTATAGAACTGTCTTGTCGGCCAATTTAACACAGTTTGTTCACAGTTGGATTCAGTTTGCACTACACTCAAACTCCACTCAGCCTGTGTGTAGCAGAAACAAAAACCTGTATAACAAAGGCGAAACTACACTTAGGGCGCTTTCCATTTGGCAGAACTGACTGGTCTGATCAACCGGTTCTTAAATGGAATGTGTCAGCTCTGAGAACTATCTGAACCAGTTCCCAGAACTGACGTGTTCCATTTAAGAACTGGTCAGAAATTCCAGTCAGTTCTGCCAAATGGAAAGTGCCCTTAGATTCCACTCAGACTAGACAATACTGTATAATAGTTGAAATCTCGAAATTCAAACATGAAATTAACATGAAAGGTGGCATATTAATATATTATACAAAAATACCCTGAAAAACTGCTGACATTCTTAATGTGCAGAAACCTTTCTTGATTTTCAAATCATATATTATAAATTGCATATACTTTTTTTGCTATTTTAGTTACTTGAAAAACAGTTAATAAATTATTACGAATGACTCCCTTTGTATAATACAGATCCAAAGCCTGAAATCACAAAATATCAAATCCTGCAACTATTCATCTTACATATATTACATTTTCATGATAACTCCACTCTGTTATGCATATATGTTCAACAATCTGTTATAGTACATCCCAGAAATATGTTAACATGTGTGTGTATAAACTAAACATGATTTTGAGAAGGCATTATCGGTTTATAATGATGGCTAGTTGGGAGAAAATATATTCGGTATTGATACCTGGAATATATTTTCTCACAATGCCGTCATCATAAACTCCGGTAACTCTTCATAAAAAGACCCATAGTATCATTTATTTTGCTCATTTATTTTTGCTCATTTATTTTTGCTCATTACTCGGATTTATTATATACTACTATACTATTTGCATATTTACCTACAGTGACGTAGCTGTATTTTCAACTGCAATTTTAAATTACTCATGTGTGATCGATTAGACATTTTGTTTCTGACAAGGAAGTATTACTACGAATTGATATTAGAACCATTATTATGGTTGACATACTAGGCTAGAACTGTCTTCTATGGCTTCAGACTTCAATCAAAAACTACAGAAGAACCTCTCCACAACGGGCAACAAAATCCAACAAAATCGAGTTACGGCAAGGCAAAGTGATCCAGATTTCTTTAATCGCGTTTGCCGCAATTCAAATGGCGGACGAAAGCGTGAAGTGGCTTATTTTAAGACCAAAGTCTAAAAGCTGATCAAATTTGAAAATTGGTTTAAAAACAACGGCGAGGGTGGAGAGGTAAGTTCTATTAAACAACAAGACACAGTAGACACATATTATCTGCTTACAGTTCAGTATATGAGGAGCCCCGACCCCAAGCTTTTTGTCCCAGCAGGATAGCCGTGATGTGTTTGCCTAGAGTTACTAGTTCGCAAAGCCAATTAGTCTTGGTCCAATAAGATTCGTTCTACTGACACATTTATCACAGACAATTCTTACACAACATGATAAACAATTGCGGGTCATCGACGAGTTTTGGCACTAGAATCAAAATATAATTCTTTTGAGCTTTATTTTCACTGTTGGGTTGCCCTAAAATATGGAAAATGTCACCTGGAAATGTGGGTAAGATATTCGTCGAGTACATTCAGGTATTGCTCGTCTGACTTTGAGACAAATACGGGATTTTATGCCGCAAACGTTCTGAAACCGACACAGACTAAAATACTAATCGAAGAGTACCCAACTTTATATTGCTAAACCCCAATGCTTTTGGGTGGCGCACCTGAAGGCAGGGTAGATTGTTCGGGCGGCACGCTTGATATTCTATGAGTAAAGCATTGAACTTGAAGAACTTGAATACACAGACTAAAATACTAATCGCAGAGTACTGACATAACTCAACTTTATATTGCTAAACCACAATGCTTTTGGGTGGCGCACATGAAGGCAGGGTAGATTGTTTGGACGGCATGCCTGATATTCTATGGGTAAAGCATTGAACGTTTGATCAGTATCAATATTATTTTAATAGATAGAGACAAAATGTATCTCATTCACTTATTGGCCATATCTTTCTAAAATCCGTAAATATAAATCTACGACTAGTTATTCACGTCCCAGCATGAGCCTGGCCTACACCGATGTATCGGGTACACTACCCCGCTGTGTTAATCTACCACAAATATGCATTTTGCGAGGCTTTTTTTGCATCGCAAAACAAAAATGTCAGGGTCGGGGCTCGTCATGCTTAAAAGTTCTTGCAATGATTTAAATAGATACACATATTGCATCACATCATTGTCTGTCCCAGGGACATAAGTATGCAACCAATAATATTATTAACCAATTCGCTCCTGAGCTATTTTGAGTTTTTTAGCGATTTTCTGGACCTAATCACGTCGTAGGAAATTTCGATTCCATATAAGGGGTTTCCATGGAAATCATGACAGTTCTGAATGCCCGTGGGCTCGTGTCTTCACATGTGCTGTCTTTCTTCTTGGGAGCTCATAGGGGCTAGTAGTGTTCACTACTCGAAGAGGCCAATTTTGCATTTTTGGAGTGTTTATAGCCATTATTCACCACAGAAGCCCCCAGGACAGCATCATTAAGCTTGACTGGTGTGGTAGAGACCGTTCTGCTGAAAGAACCCAGCAGCGAGAAACGATTTTCACGAAGACGTCTCTCTGGTTGTCTCTCTGGTGAAATCGTCTCTCTGGTTGTTCTGTGGTGAATTCCAGGACCTACAAAGGCATTTTTGGCGACTTTGGACTTGTAAAGAATGCAACCGGTGCAATATTTTGCCTGTAGGACCGAGTGGCTCGACACTCTATAAATTCTTACAAACACAAATGGCGGGATGCTTTCTGTCGAAAATTAACGGATGTTCCCTGCATCCTTTTCGGCCGTGCAGAAGGAAAACACATGTTAGCGAAAGTGGTCCTAAGGAAATGGCTATTGTTCGGCGAGTTAAGGAAGAGAGAGGGACAAATTCACGAATATATCAAGAAGAGAGATGGAAGTTCGCTGAGAAAGTGGCGTTTTGTTTTGCAAGGATGTATTTTGGAAGAAAATCCAAGTCAAATGTCGTTCATTTTCGAGGTGTAAAATTGCGTCAAAAACACGCATTTTTGATTTTTATGGCAAACAAATTGAACTAATGCCCAGAAATCGGACCTGTAAGTCAGTTTACTTGAGGTTAAAATATGAAGAGTTATCTAGTTGTCACTAATAACTGGCCATGAGATCGATGTTACGAAAATTCAGAAAGTTAGAATTTTTCAAAGCAGTATCGATGTTTACGGCCGGTTTCGGTCGGTGTAGGAGTCAATGGGTTAAATAACTAAAGTAGAAAACTGAATTGATAGGCAGATGTAAGACAAGTTGTCATTAATACTGTCCATGCTATTGGACTACTATGACCTTTATACATGATAGGCATACATAAGACAAGTTGTGATTAATACTGTCTATGCTATTGGACCTAATCACGTCGTAGGAAATTTCGATTCCATATAAGGGGTTTCCATGGAAATCTTGACAGTTCTGAATGCCCGTGGGCTCGTGTCTTCACATGTGCTGTCTTTCTTCTTGGGAGCTCATAGGGGCTAGTAGTGTTCACTACTCGAAGAGGCCAATTTTGCATTTTTGGAGTGTTTATAGCCATTATTCACCACAGAAGCCCCCAGGACAGCATCATTAAGCTTGACTGGTGTGGTAGAGACCGTTCTGCTGAAAGAACCCAGCAGCGAGAAACGATTTTCACGAAGACGTCTCTCTGGTTGTCTCTCTGGTGAAATCGTCTCTCTGGTTGTTCTGTGGTGAATTCCAGGACCTACAAAGGCATTTTTGGCGACTTTGGACTTGTAAAGAATGCAACCGGTGCAATATTTTGCCTGTAGGACCGAGTGGCTCGACACTCTATAAATTCTTACAAACACAAATGGCGGGATGCTTTCTGTCGAAAATTACCGGATGTTCCCGGCATCCTTTTCGGCCGTGCAGAAGGAAAACACATGTTAGCGAAAGTGGTCCTAAGGAAATGGCTATTGTTCGGCGAGTTAAGGAAGAGAGAGGGACAAATTCACGAATATATCAAGAAGAGAGATGGAAGTTTGCTGAGAAAGTGGCGTTTTGTTTTGCAAGGATGTATTTTGGAAGAAAATCCAAGTCAA
Organism: Actinostola sp. cb2023; assembly: GCA_033675265.1. NCBI lineage: Eukaryota > Metazoa > Cnidaria > Anthozoa > Actiniaria > Actinostolidae > Actinostola > Actinostola sp. cb2023. Next base: position 92,046 of record JAUJYZ010000124.1, read on the forward strand.
ATGTCGTTCATTTTCGAGGTGTAAAATTGCGTCAAAAACACGCATTTTTGATTTTTATGGCAAACAAATTGAACTAATGCCCAGAAATCGGACCTGTAAGTCAGTTTACTTGAGGTTAAAATATGAAGAGTTATCTAGTTGTCACTAATAACTGGCCATGAGATCGATGTTACGAAAATTCAGAAAGTTAGAATTTTTCAAAGCAGTATCGATGTTACGGCCGGTTTCGGTCGGTGTAGGAGTCAATGGGTTAAATAACTAAAGTAGAAAACTGAATTGATAGGCAAATGTAAGACAAGTTGTGATTAATACTGTCTATGCTATTGGAATACTATGACCTTTATACATGATAGGCATATATAAGACAAGTTGTGATTAATACTGTCCATGCTATTGGACTACTATGACCTTTATACATGATAGGCATACATAAGACAAGTTGTGATTAATACTGTCTATGCTATTGGGACCTTTATACATGATAGGCATATATAAGACAAGTTGTGATTAATACTGTCTATGCTATGAATACTATGGCTATACATATAGACATAAGACAAGTTGTGATTAATACTGTCTATGCTATTGGAATACTATGACCTTTATACATGATAGGCATACATAAGACAAGTTGTGATTAATACTGTCTATGCTATTGGACTACTATGACCTTTATACATGATAGGCATACATAAGACAAGTTGTGATTAATACTGTCTATGCTATTGGAATACTATGACCTTTATACATGATAGGCATACATAAGACAAGTTGTGATTAATACTGTCTATGCTATTGGAATACTATGACCTTTATACATGATAGGCATACATAAGACAAGTTGTGATTAATACTGTCTATGCTATTGGAATACTATGACCTTTATACATGATAGGCATACATAAGACAAGTTGTGATTAATACTGTTTATGCTATTGGACTACTATGACCTTTATACATGATAGGCATACATAAGACAAGTTGTGATTAATACTGTCTATGCTATTGGAATACTATGACCTTTATACATGATAGGCATACATAAGACAAGTTGTGATTAATACTGTCCATGCTATTGGACTACTATGACCTTTATACATGATAGGCATACATAAGACAAGTTGTGATTAATACTGTCTATGCTATTGGACTACTATGACCTTTATACATGATAGGCATACATAAGACAAGTTGTGATTAATACTGTCCATGCTATTGGAATACTATGACCTTTATACATGATAGGCATACATAAGACAAGTTGTGATTAATACTGTCCATGCTATTGGACTACTATGACCTTTATACATGATAGGCATACATAAGACAAGTTGTGATTAATACTGTCTATGCTATTGGAATACTATGACCTTTTATACATGATAGGCATACATAAGACAAGTTGTGGTTAATACTAACTATGCTATTAGAATACTATCACTTTTATACATGATAGGCATACATAAGACAAGTTGTGATTAATACTGTCCATGCTATTAGAATACTATGACCTTTATACATGATAGGCATATATAAGACAAGTTGTGATTAATACTCTCCATGCTATTGGACTACTATGACCTTTATACATGATAGGCATACATAAGACAAGTTATGATTAATACTGTCTATGCTATTGGAATACTATGACCTTTATGCATGATAGGCATACATAAGACAAGTTTGTGATTAATACTGTCTATGCTATTGGAATACTATGACCTTTATACATGATAGGCATACATAAGACAAGTTGTGATTAATACTGTCCATGCTATTGGAATACTATGACCTTTATACATGATAGGCATACATAAGACAAGTTGTGATTAATACTGTCCATGCTATTGGACTACTATGACCTTTATACATGATAGGCATACATAAGACAAGTTGTGATTAATACTAGGTCTATGCTATTGGAATACTATGACCTTTTATACATGATAGGCATACATAAGACAAGTTGTGGTTAATACTAACTATGCTATTAGAATACTATCACTTTTATACATGATAGGCATACATAAGACAAGTTGTGATTAATACTGTCCATGCTATTAGAATACTATGACCTTTATACATGATAGGCATATATAAGACAAGTTGTGATTAATACTCTCCATGCTATTGGACTACTATGACCTTTATACATGATAGGCATACATAAGACAAGTTTATGATTAATACTGTCTATGCTATTGGAATACTATGACCTTTATGCATGATAGGCATACATAAGACAAGTTGTGATTAATACTGTCTATGCTATTGGAATACTATGACCTTTATACATGATAGGGATACATAAGTACTATTTATAATATGAGTGGCTGATCTGTATGAGATTTACAGACTCGATCCGTAGGAGAGAGTTTGTAAAATCCCATACAGATTGGACGCGAATATTCTATATTACTTATCGAATCCAATGATGTATAAGTGGATGTTTTACTATAATTTGGATGATACTCATAGGAAACAGTTTGGCCGAGAAAATCCAAGTTAATGTTGAATGCAAATGAGGACGAATCTCTTGCCGATTTACAGATGTCTGCTACGCCTATGATTTCTATAGTATTTCCCTCATTAATTATTCATGAATTGGATAAGAGAAGTTGTGATGAATATACTGTCCATGCTATTGGAATACTATCACCTTTATACATGATAGGCATACATTAGAGAAGTTGTTATGAATACTGTCCATGCTATTTGAATAAGTACTATCACCTTTATACATAATATGCATAAGAGAAGTTGTGATGAATACTGTCCATGCTATTTGAATAAGTACTATCACTTTTATACATGATAGGCATAAGAGAAGTTGTGATGAATACTGGTACTATCACCCTTTTATACATGATAGGCATAAGAGAAGTTGTGATTAATACTGTCCATGCTATTTACCTTTGTCATGATCACCACTTAGGCTAACCTCCAAGTCCATAGTCAATTATTATTGTTATAGTACTACAACAGACATAATGACTATGATGAAATTAGACCAGACAACAACCAGGAAATACACTGCTACACACGAGAACCAGAAACAATGTTTACAATGACACAGTATAGACATAGTGAATTACAATGATTACTGACTTCAACTACAGGGACATTGACTATGATGACATTAGACGAGACAGCTATCATGGAAAAGACTGACATTTAATCACTAATATCCCTCAGTGCCATGGTATTACTTGTAATAAGCATATGACCTTAGCCTACAATAATAATCAAATAAGACATTGACTTTGTTAAATCTCAGAGAAAATTATTGAGGGCATGTTTTTGAGAAGTTCTAATGCTATAATTTATCTTTAAGTAAATATTCTGATCCTCTAAACATAATTAAATTAAAATTTATTGCCAAATTGTAAAGAAAGACAACAGCACTCAGCTATTAGCTTCAAATGCTAGTTACATGTATTTAATATTTCTTTGTAACAAGTAATCATCTTAAACCGATGTTGTTTATATATTGTTGTTTAAGAAATGAAAAAATGCTATGCAATGCAAAAAATATGAAATTATTTCACATGTTGATCAGGGCTATTTCTAACTGGAAATTAAGGTGCCTCTTGGGCATGAAACATGACAAGTTCTACACAACCATAGATGAAGTATCGTATCTACCAAGAATGATTCCACCAATGATGATGTTGCAGGAATTATCGCAGGAGCATCATAGACACTATACAAGGACCACATATGAAATATCTACCAATAGTGCTATAGATACTATTAATGATGATGTTACAGAACTTATTGCAGGAGCATCCTAGACACTATACAAGCACCACAGATGAAGTATCTACTAATTGTACTAAAGATTGCGTTAATAATGATGTTACAGAACTTATTGCAGGAGCATCATAGACACTATACGAGGACCACAGTTCAAGTATCTACCGATAGTCCTAAAGATTGCGTTAATGATGATGTTACATAACTTATTGCACTAGCATCATAGACACTAATATACAAGGACCACAGATCAAGTATCTACCGATTGTGCTAAAGATTCCGTTAATGATGATGTTACATAACTTATTGCACTAGCATCATAGACACTAATATACAAGGACCACAGATGAAGTATCTACCGATTGTGCTAAAGATTCCGTTAACGATGATGTTACAGAACTTATTGCAGGAGCATCATAGACACTATACAAGGACCACAGATCAAGTAACTACCAATAGTGCTAAAGATTGCGTTAATGATGGTGTTACAGAACTTCTTTCAGGAGCATCATAGACACTGTACAAGGACCACAGATCAAGTATCTACCAATATTGCTAAAGATTGCGTAAATAATGATGTTACAGAACAGGAGCATTCTAGACACTATACAAGGACCACAGATCAAGTAACTACCAATAGTGCTAAAGATTGCGTTAATGATGGTGTTACAGAACTTATTTCAGGAGCATCCTAGACACTATACAAGGACCACAGATCAAGTAACTACCAATAGTGCTAAAGATTGCGTTAATGATGATGTGTTACAGAACTTATTGCACAAGCATCATAGACACTGTACAAGGACCACAGATCAAGTATCTACCGATAGTGCTAAAGATTGCGTTAATGATGATGTTACATAACTTATTGCACTAGCATCATATATACTAATATACAAGGACCACAGATGAAGTATCTACCGATTGTGCTAAAGATTCCGTTAATGATGATGTTACATAACTTATAGCACTAGCATCATAGACACTAATATACAAGGACCACAGATGAAATATCTACCGATTGTGCTAAAGATTCCGTTAACGATGATGTTACAGAACTTATTGCAGGAGCATCATAGACACTCTACAAGGACCACAGATCAAATAACTACCAATAGTGCTAAAGATTGTGTTAATGATGGTGTTACAGAACTTATTTCAGGAGCATGATAGACACTGTACACGGACCACAGATCAAGTATCTACCAAGATTGCTAAAGATTGCGTTAATAATGATGTAACAGAACAGGAGCATTCTAGACACTGTACAAGGACCACAGATCAAGTAACTACCAATAGTGCTAAAGATTGCGTTAATGATGGTGTTACAGAACTTATTTCAGGAGCATCATAGACACTGTACAAGGACCACAGATCAAGTATCTACCGATAGTGCTAAAGATTGCGTTAATGATGATGTTACATAACTTATTGCACTTGCATCATAGACACTAATATACAAGGACCACAGATGAAGTATCTACCGATTGTGCTAAAGATTGCGTTAATGATGATGTTACAGAACTTATTGCAGGAGCATCATAGACACTATACAAGGACCACAGATCAAGTAACTACCAATAGTGCTAAAGATTGTGTTAATGATGGTGTTACAGAACTTATTTCAGGAGCATCATAGACACTGTACACGGACCACAGATCAAGTATCTACCAATATTGCTAAAGATTGCGTTAATAATGATGTTACAGAACAGGAGCATTCTAGACACTATACAAGGACCACAGATCAAGTATCTACCAATAGTGCTAAAGATTGCGTTAATAATGATGTTACAGAACAGGAGCATCCTAGACACTATACGAGCACCACAGATCAATTATCTACCAATACTGCTAAAGATTGCGTTAATGATGATGTTACAGAACTTATTGCAAGAGCATCATAGACACTACTATGCAAGGACCACATATGAAGTATCTACCGATAGTGCTAAAGATTGCGTTAATGATGATGTTACAGAACTTATTGCACAAGCATCATATATACTAATATACAAGGACCACAGATGAAGTATCTACCAATAGTGCTAACGATTCTGTTAATGACGACGTTGCAGAAATTATTGCACTAGCATCATAGACACTAATATACAAGGACCACAGATGAAGTATCTACCGATTGTGCTAAAGATTCCGTTAACGATGATGTTACAGAACTTATTGCAGGAGCATCATAGACACTATACAAGGACCACAGATCAAGTAACTACCAATAGTGCTAAAGATTGCGTTAATGATGATGTTACAGAACTTATTGCAGGAGCATCATAGACACTGTACAAGGACCACATATCAAGTATCTACCAGTATTGCTAAAGATTGCGTTAATAATGATGTTACAGAACAGGAGCATTCTAGACACTATACAAGGACCACAGATCAAGTATCTACCAATAGTGCTAAGGATTGCGTTAATAATGATGTTACAGAACAGGAGCATCCTAGACACTATACAAGGACCACAGATCAAGTAACTACCAATAGTGCTAAGGATTGCGTTAATAATGATGTTACAGAACAGGAGCATCCTAGCTAAACACTATACAAGGACCACAGATCAAGTAACTACCAATAGTGCTAAAGATTGCGTTAATGATGGTGTTACAGAACTTATTTTCAGGAGCATCATAGACACTGTACAAGGACCACAGATCAAGTATCTACCGATAGTGCTAAAGATTGCGTTAATGATGATGTTACATAACTTATTGCACTAGCATCATAGACACTAATATACAAGGACCACAGATGAAGTATCTACCGATTGTGCTAAAGATTCCCGTTAACGATGATGTTACAGAACTTATTGCAGGAGCATCATAGACACTATACAAGGACCACAGATCAAGTAACTACCAATAGTGCTAAAGATTGTGTTAATGATGGTGTTACAGAACTTATTTCAGGAGCATCATAGACACTGTACACGGACCACAGATCAAGTATCTACCAATATTGATAAAGATTGCGTTAATAATGATGCTACAGAACAGGAGCATTCTAGGCACTATACAAGGACCACAGATCAAGTAACTACCAATAGTGCTAAATATTGCGTTAATGATGGTGTTACATAACTTATTTCAGGAGCATCATAGACACTTTACAAGGACCACAGATCAAGTATCTACCAATAGTGCTAAGGATTGCGTTTAATAATGATGTTACAGAACAGGAGCATCCTAGACACTATACAAGCACCACAGATCAATTATCTACCAATACTGCTAAAGATTGCGTTAATGATGATGTTACAGAACTTATTGCAAGAGCATCATAGACACTACTATGCAAGGACCACAGATGAAGTATCTACCGATAGTGCTGAAGATTGCGTTAATTATGATGTTACAGAACTTATTGCACAAGCATCATAGACACTATACAAGGACCACAGATCAAGTATCTACCAATAGTGCTAACGATTCTGTTAATGACGACGTTGCAGAACTTATTGCACTAGCGTCATAGACACTAATATACAAGGACCACAGATGAAGTATCTACCGATTGTGCTAAAGATTCCGTTAACGATGATGTTACAGAACTTATTGCAGGAGCATCATAGACACTATACAAGGACCACAAATCAAGTAACTACCAATAGTGCTAAAGATTGCGTTAATCATGGTGTTACAGAACTTTATTTCAGGAGCATCATAGACACTGTACAAGGACCACAGATCAAGTATCTACCAATATTGCTAAAGATTGCGTTAATAATGATGTTACAGAACAGGAGCATTCTAGACACTATACAAGGACCACAGATCAAGTAACTACCAATAGTGCTAAAGATTGCGTTAATGATGGTGTTACATAACTTATTTCAGGAGCATCATAGACACTTTACACGGACCACAGATCAAGTATCTACCAATAGTGCTAAGGATTGCGTTAATAATGATGTTACAGAAACAGGAGCATCCTAGACACTATACAAGCACCGCAGATCAATTATCTACCAATACTGCTAAAGATTGCGTTAATGATGATGTTACAGAACTTATTGCAAGAGCATCATAGACACTACTATGCAAGGACCACAGATGAAGTATCTACCGATAGTGCTGAAGATTGCGTTAATTATGATGTTACAGAACTTATTGCACAAGCATCATAGACACTATACAAGGACCACAGATCAAGTATCTACCAATAGTGCTAACGATTCTGTTAATGACGACGTTGCAGAACTTATTGCACTAGCGTCATAGACACTAATATACAAGGACCACAGATGAAGTATCTACCGATTGTGCTAAAGATTCCGTTAACGATGATGTTACAGAACTTATTGCAGGAGCATCATAGACACTATACAAGGACCACAGATCAAGTAACTACCAATAGTGCTAAAGATTGCATTAATCATGGTGTTACAGAACTTATTTCAGGAGCATCATAGACACTGTACAAGGACCACAGATCAAGTATCTACCAATATTGCTAAAGATTGCGTTAATAATGATGTTACAGAACAGGAGCATTCTAGACACTATACAAGGACCACAGATCAAGTAACTACCAATAGTGCTAAAGATTGCGTTAATGATGGTGTTACATAACTTATTTCAGGAGCATCATAGACACTTTACACGGACCACAGATCAAGTATCTACCAATAGTGCTAAGGATTGCGTTAATAATGATGTTACAGAACAGGAGCATCCTAGACACTATACAAGCACCGCAGATCAATTATCTACCAATACTGCTAAAGATTGCGTTAATGATGATGTTACAGAACTTATTGCAAGAGCATCATAGACACTACTATGCAAGGACCACAGATGAAGTATCTACCGATAGTGCTAAAGATTGCGTTAATTATGATGTTACAGAACTTATTGCACAAGCATCATAGACACTATACAAGGACCACAGATGAAGTATCTACCAATAGTGCTAACGATTCTGTTAATGACGACGTTGCAGAACTTATTGTAGGAGCATCATATACACTATACAAGCACCACAGATGAAGTATCTACCGATAGTGCTAAAGATTGCGTCAATGATGATGTTACAGAACTTATTGCACAAGCATCATAGACACTATACAAGCACCACAGATCAAGTATCTACCAATAGTGCTAACGATTCTGTTAATGATGACGTTGCAGAACTTATTGCAGGAGCATCATAGACACTATACAAGGACCACAGATGAAGTATCTACTAATAGTGCTATAGATACTATTAATGATGATGTTACAGAGCTTGTAGCAGGAGCATCAGACACTATTCAAGGACCGCAGATGAATTATCTACCAATGGTGATAAAGATTAGACAAATGATGAAGTTACAGACCTTGTTGCATGTGCAACACTAAACAAGGACCATGAAGTTGGTAAAGCATGCTTCAGCTAATTCACAAGAGAAACATTTGGCTATCCATCTCTTTGATATGACATAAACATGAAAATATTACTTTTTAAAAGCTTTTATAGTATAAGCTATTTACTCAATTGCTGAAAAACCGGATGATAAGACTGTCACACAGCTATTGTAGGAAATAACCTGTGAGTTTAATGACAAACTTCAAAAGACATATATCAAAAGATCAGAATTTCTGTGGATGGTCCATATGGTTTCAAACTGACCAAACAAAATGCACCAAGATGCGAGTGTTGAACATTTTGATGACAGTCTGGACTACTACAATACACATTTCTGGATTGAACACAATGAAATTTGTTTTCTAAAAAGATATATATTCACTCAAAAGCTCCTGGATCATTTCACCTTTCACACCGCTACAAATAATCTCTCTCTTTAGAATGAGGTATGTCTTCTCTGTGGTTGCTCAATAGTTTGACTTGTCATCAAGTGTTTGGTGGGTTTTGTTGGAGTATGTAATTTTGTCTCTGTGTAGAAGCTTTGTGTGTTTGGAGTTGTTGGTCTTAGCTTTTTCGGACTGCCATGGCTGTTTGATTGTTCATCTGGTAAAATGCTCATGACAACATCGTTCATAAATCATATTTATTTATTTATTGAACATATCATATTCTTTGGGATTACACAATGAGAAATGCAGTTACATTCAAGTTTCAAGATAAAAGGGCCTGATCAATAATATACACTGATGAAAGAGAGTTTCCTTTCTTTGTAAGCAATTTTTTCTTTCTTGGAAGTCAAGATAAGTTTCTTTCAATCAATCTAAATTCTAACCCAGTATTTTCTTGGCTTATCATTATTGGATGAAAGGAAAAAAATAGGGCAAAAAGTTTCATTCATCCTTTTTTTTGTAACCGATTAGAAAACTTTCAGTTTTGCTTTTTGAGAAAGCTATATTTTAAACTTTAAAGCACAAGCGAAAAACCAACCACTTGGGAAAAATAAAATGTATCTATGGGCATAATTATCTCTGGGCAATTTAAAGTGGTTTGGATCATTTGTTGTTTTCTCACATATCTTTTTCACTTCAGCTGAAAGTATTTTTTGGAATTGATATTTCATACTACTGTTTGCCTGTGAAAGTATTTTTACTAGTCTTACATATTGGATGCATTACTGGGTACTTAATATCATTCCAGTCATAAATATACATATGTACCTGTTCAATAAGTTCCATTTCTAATAATGAATACAACAACAATATTTTCCCAAATTTCGAACCTACATTTCCAGAAATGCCACTGTTTGGAACTTATTCTATGTCATTTTACAAGTCAAACCATCTGGCTACTAGTAGTCTAAAGTGTTTCAACATCTACACATGATCTTTTCATGATTTGTTCAAGCAAATATTATCTCATTTCTCAGGCTATGATTACCATTATATGGTCTGGATAATAAAGTACCCATACAATCTGTTTTCCAAACTCTTATCACTTCAGATATCTTCACTATCTTTTCCTTATTCTAAAACATCCTGGGAAGTCAACCAGCTTTCTTAGCACAAACTTATCCACAGACTTGTCCCATAGGAGAACTTTGAATGTCTTCATGATTGTTATTGCAACTTGTAACTTGTTGTGAATTTGTAATATATACAGCTTATTTGACATTTTAGTGTGTAGTACGGCTGGATATTTTTACGAGTCTGCAGTATTTTGTCGAGCCCGTACGGCGAGACAAAATACAAAGACAAGTAAAAATGTCCAGCCTTACTACTCACTAAAATGTTGAATAAGTTATTTATTATCCAACCCTTTTGTGATGCGAAAAATACACTCCTCCTGAGGGATATTTATATAAAAGTGCGCGCGCGAAATAGACGAGTATAAAAAATATCGCTGGATATTTTTACTTGCTCCAGTCCTACTATGTATAGTTGGATAATAAATGAAATATATGCAGCAAGCAAAAAGCATTTAAGTTAATATATCTTCAAAGTGAATATTGGTGATACATTTTTTTCTTGTAAACTGTTTCAATACTGAAATCATTGTGAAAGGGAACTGATTTTCTAAAGCAGATATTTCATCCAGGGACATTATGGACACTGATCCATGTAATTTGATGATCACTGTAAACTTAAAAGTTAATATCTTTAAGATGATAAAGAAATAACAGATAATTGATTTAATATCAAGCATTTATAATTAATATAAATTATTAATGAATATAATATTAAATAGCTCTTTACGCGGATTGCAAGAATACCATAAATATAATACTAAAAGTATAACCATCATTGCAGATAATAACACACTACTCAGGCTCAATACTTTGCTATTGTCTTCGATATTATCTTATGTTATTATTTTAGATTCAAATAATTCAAAAAATAATTTCACAGTATAAATGAAACAATATTTTAATACTATACATAAATACAGTTCTTTAACTTAATTAAGACTGTTACAATGCTATATAGTTGTGATATCCATGTGGTGCACATTTTAAGGTCATATATTTGCATAATTGTAACTCATATTTCAGGTGTTCTCATGTCTGTCTCTGTCCTGGTTGTTGTCTGGTCTAATGTCATCATAGTCGTTGTCTGTTGTAGTAGTCAGTAATCATTTTAATTCACTATGTCTATACTGTGTCATTGTAAATATTGTTTCTGGTTCTCGTGTGTAACCTTGTGTGTCCTGGTTGTTGTCTGGTCTAATGTCAGCATAGTCATTGTCTCTGTTGTACTAGTCAGTAATCATTATAATTCATTATGGTCTTTGAGGTTAGCCTAAGTGGTGACAAATGACATGTTCTGTGAGTATTGAATACACAATATTGTACACTAAGACAATCGTTTTAGAAATAGCTGTATACACAACTTATCAAATTCTTGAATAATTAATGAGGGAAATACAATAGAAATCATAAGCGTAGCAGACATTTGTAAATCGGATACAGAATTGTCCTCATTTGCATTCAACTTTAACTTGGATTTTCTCAGCCAAACTGTTTTCCTATCATCCAAATTACAGTAAAACATCAACTTATACATCGTTGGATTTGATAAGTCAGATACAATATTTGCGTCCGATCTGTATGGGATTTACAAACTCTCGCCTACAGCTCGAGTTTGTAAATCCCATACAGATCGGCCGTTCATATTGTATCTATTACATAATATTTAGGATGCTTAATTTAATTGAGGGATCATGAGATTAACTGTATTATGGATTATCAAGTTTGATTCCAGTCTACAATAAACTCTTGATTATTCCCAAAAGAGGGTTTCTGCCAGAGGAAGGGAGAGTGGAGGAAGGATGTAAAGCGAGGGGGAAATAAGCACAAATATTTGGGGTTGTTCAGATGCATATCCAAGTAACCCCTTGATCATTTGAGAACCAACAATCATTTAACAAATAGAAAACGTTTCCCGTGTTTACATAGCCTGATATAAACACGAGGGAAGTTTGGGAGAAGTCGAGAGCTATTGTGTAAAACCGAGCCGTTAGGCGAGGTTTTACACAGAGCTCGAGACTTCTCCCAAACTTTCCCGAGTGTTTATATCAGGCTATGTAAACACGGAAAACGTTTTCTATTTGTTTTATAAAATAACTACAAGGATTTCTTTCGTAAAACTCCTTTATTTACGCGAGATTTTAGTGATCAAAATTTCAATTCTCCTGAAAAGCGTCAGAAATCGCCCATCATCCAATCAAATCTCATGAAAGAAATCAAAATGGCAAAGTGACTCGACAACTTTTATCTGTGCAGTTTACTGTTTTGACACGAAAAACGATTTGAAGAATGCTATTTTCTGTCAGAAAATTACAGAAGAATGCTTGTTACACTTTGTTTTTGTATCCTGTGAACACGAAACACGAAAAAAAGTGAGAAAAGCTGAGCCGAATCATGATCAATGACGAAGAGTCGTCAAACTTTCTGAAATATTTGACATCTTGATGAATGGAGCACGAAGTCAGGTAGCCAAATATCTACAGTTTTTGTCGTATTTTTGAATCTTTTCGTCGCTTTTCTCGACAAGAATGTGTAAACGATGGACGTTTCTGAGACATTTGAAGATGTTTTTTCTCTTTGACATATTTTACTAGAGATATGAATGTTCTGGCGAACCCGCCGTGTAGCTACAAGAATCGCTCTGTTTTTACTCTTTTGTGAGTATAAATACGGCTATCTTTTCTTGATATTTTCAGTCGTACACTTGAGAAAATATAAGACTTATGTGTAGCTAAGTATAACTTACAAAATGGTTAGTATGTGATTGAGAAAACTGAGCCGTTATATTTATAGTTTTCTTCGTTATTGTGGACAGAAATAAGTCGAGTTTCTTGCCGGCCGAGTTTGAATGAACTTGAAGCTCGATTCTTGCAAAATTTATTTTCGGTTTAAAATCATCAAAATCACATCTAGATAGAACTTGAACTTAACTAAACAAGAAAAACTGTAATTCTATGGCTTTTGTTTAGTAAATAAAACATGTTTGACAACAGAAAAAAATACATTTGTGGTCAGTTATTTTTACAATCAAATCCACTGCATCGCTTCAAGGTTGTTCAAGGTCATGAACCATGTTTACATAGCCTCATATCAACATAGTAATTAACCAATCAGAGCGTGCGTTATATCTAAATTATTTTATAAAGATATTTATAAAACCTTCTTTGTTTATTTCCAACATTTCCAACATCTCTGTAGTAACCAGTGATTTCCACTTTTGACCAGTCACTAATGACAGCTCTGTTAACCAATGTTTCTTCTTTTTTTATTGCTATATTTCCTAATCTAACTAAAGTGTAGCCAGGAATTCGTTTACTGTACTGTAAGCAGATAACGTTGATGAATGTGCTTTGTGTCTGTGTGAAGGTGATGAGTTGTTCAAATATTCTGATGAACTTTAGGGTGTGAATATTTATAGAACTTTGTAGAGTTTAGATATGCTTATAATCACAGTTAGGATTTTTGTGGCTACTGCGCTTGCGCAGCTAGCCACTATGTGCCATCGTCTGAGTTTTCCAAAAATAAATAAGTAGGTAACAATAGATAAATTTCGGAACCAATCACCACCCGAGTAAAGAAATCTCCCCATCACTTCGTATTACCGAGAGCGAGCCGAGAGCGGCGTACATGCTCAACCGATTGCTTCCTCATGATTGTCTGCATCGAGTTTCATCGAGTTGATTAGTTTCAGAAAATTCACCAATATTATTGCTGCGAGCGTAGCGAGCAGCGAAACTATTCGTGACGGAGTTCCTGTGTCATGTGTGGTCGTGTGGGATCTGGGCACTTATGTGGATGCAACGAGAGTCTCGACAAGATTTCACGGAGTTTGTGGGTTTGTTTGTGGAGATGATTTTTGTGAGCCACGGTACTTTTGATCAGCACACTCACAACACGTTCAATCGCTTTATACTGGTTGGAGTATCGGAAAGTGTTCTTTTTCCACAAATCTATTATGTCAAATGCAACTTTATTCATTGCTGGAAGCATTCATCAAGGTCACGAACAATTTAGTGACATTTCAAGGGGAAGACAATGTTCTTTTATGAGTTTTTCAGCGCTGTTATGTGCTCAGTCACGTCCAGTTCCACAATGAAGTACTTCTACAGTCGATCAGAGTTGACCGAAGGAGACAGCATGTACTTGAATGCTTTTGAAAGACACAGTATCCCAGATACAGAGACGCTGTCGCTGACCTATCTACCTGATCGAGCTCGTTGGTCTTCGTCAAACCAATCCGGGACATGGAGGCAACTACTGAATCAAATTTAATATACGATCCATCCTGGTGTACTTTTATCTTCTACAAGTGTGCTATGAGGCTTCGACATCTTTCCTGATATCTGGCCAGTAACATTGTATATAATATGCACCAAACACAATTCTCTATTTCATTGAATCCATATTTGTATTAATTACTGCATATCAGTAGATTACAAACTATTAAAAGCGTGCAACATAAATAGTGCAAAGTATTGCATGCTTTTAGTGCTGGTACATGTATAGACATGTACCTGTAGCTGTCTGTCTATGACCAGATTATTATAGTGTTAGCATTTGTATTTTAAAAGCAACACCAAACTCAGGTGGGAATGAGAATTAATAGAGACATGGAATGGAACAATGTGACCGGGACGGGAATGAGAATCAATGGAGATGTGGGATGGGAACAATGGAGATGTGGGGTGGGAATGAGAATCAGTAGAGATATGGGAGGGAAATAGGTTTTTAGTGGGCACATGTATGCATTGAAAGCTACATGTACGGCAGTGCACAACTCGCAGCACTACACTTTCTACCAGAAAAGACTAGTTTATCACAGCTTTCATTCTGTCTTTCTAAACAGTCAGATGAAAGGTTCTGTAAGTGTTATTCAACTTTTAGGCCAATGTTTACGCCGAGATTCGCAACTACTCCAACCTGAACTGACAAGACAGCGGACAGGTTAGAAGCTAAATGTTTATTTGGCCTCGTGTGTACTGTAATGAGTCAAAACGGTTATGCCTCGAGCGTTCAGTGATGATTTGCGGATGAGAAACGTACTGCTTTATTGCTTAAACCATTCCAAAGAAGAAAATCGCAGTTCGTCTTGGAATGTCATCAAAATCCGTGTTAAGATTCGCCAGACGATATAACGAAGCGGGAAATGTGCATGCTGACAATCAAGGGATACCAGCCGGTTCATATGCTCTTTCACAACAAGACCGAGCCGTTCTCTTACAAGAAATGCTAAAGCACCCAGAAAGAACTCTTGGTGAGCTCTGTGAGCACATTAGTAGAGTATGCGGTACTATGGTTGCAGTTCCCACCTTGCGCGACTATTTCAGCAGAAATGGCATCACACATAAAATGGTAAGTGTGGTACGCGTGTTTATAGAGTAATTATTAATCCGTGAAAAATGTTATCACATAGATTGTCCAAAATCCGTGAAATATTAAATTTAAAAAGCACAGAATTATTCTAAAAATTCACTTTTGGTATTAAATTACAGCTCAGAAGAACTCCTTCTCAAAGATGCGAAGACGACCGAGTTGATTATTGGTCTGTAGTCTCTCTCCTTAATCCAGCAATGCTTGTATTTCTTGAGTGGATTTGTAAGTATAATGCCAGTCATCATCCGAGTAACAATACCATTCATTTTTCACAATAAGACTATTAAACGTAATGAAAAATTAAATTAAAATAATTGTAGGAATTAAATACCTTTGCACTTTAGGCCAGTAGGCCTGGGGAGAGGAGCAACTATGAATATCGATCGAGTGTTTCTATACTTCCAGGATAAACGAATTTCGAGACTCTTTGGTTACAGCTTTCGAGGCTGTCAAGCTCAAAGCCAAAGATGCATTCCTATCATATGGTCAGAAGGCTGATGGAATTGAACATTTGTCGAGGGACTACCAATGAAGAGGGATTCCTGGCATTTGTGAATTGAGAAGCTTCTCCCTAATCTACAGCGGTTTGATGGAATTAATCTGCGCTCTGTGGTTGTAACGGGCAATACTTTTATTATGAGTTCACATCCGCAGTATTTTATTGCATCACATAATTTACAACAAGGACTTTTTTATCCTACAGATAATGCTGCAATTCACCGCTGTCGTCGTGTTGTTCAAGCTATACATACTAGTGGTGCTTGTTCGGTAGACGATTTGAAACTGGTGTTTATTCCCGATTTAATACACAATGAACTATATAAAATGGCCCACGAGGCCCGAACCGACCTAAACTTCTCACGGTAAACTACTCGACTAAATCTACAAGGCTTCACGCCAATAAACCGGTTTGGCCGGTTTACACAGGAATCCCAAGCTAATACATACATGTATAGTCTCCTAAACATTCCCCCTCCCCTCACTGGGGTCTGGGAATCACAGTGTGTATTATATATAACAATGTTCGAATAGAGTTCATATACAGCTATTTCAAAAAAGGTTGGTGCCAGTTTTGTTGCATCTTGCATCTTGCATACCAAGCCCGAAATGTATTGTGGATCATATGTAAATAATGTCAGCATGCACATACAGAAGAAAATATGCCGGCTTCACATTGCGAAGATAAAATTTGGGAAAATTCCCACAGTCCATATTGTTGTAACCTTTCGCTGACTCCATTCACATCGCCCATAGTGCATTTCCGGCTTGGTATGCAACATGCAACATGCAAGATGCAACAAAACCTTCACCAACCTTTTTTGAAATAGCTGTAACTTTGCATAACAGTGTTCATGTTCAGTTCATTGTTCAATGAGTTCAACAACTTCAAGCGTTAAGAAGTGGGACCAATTTGTGAATAGGTCGTACAAATGTCTTCTGTCCACATTGAACTTTAGCCACTCTGATGTGTCCATCCTTTCCTGGGTACGTTGCCACAATTCGTCCCATTGGCCATTTTCCTCGAGGTAGATCTTTGTCTAAGACAAGAACAACATCTTCTTCTTTTAAATCTTTTACCACCTCATTCCACTTAGGACGAGTATTCAACGTAGGAATGTATTCTCTCAACCACCTGCGCCAGATGCGTGATATTAGTGACTGAACTTTGCGCCATCTCTTGCGCAGATTTGCAGCTTCGTCGTCAACCTCTGGGGCGAACTGTCCTCCAATCTGTCCATGAAGGAAGTGGTTCGGTGTAAGCGGGACATCATCTGCTGGATGCGTCGATTGATACATGAGTGGTCGTGAATTAAGAAGACTCGACACCTGAGCAAATAGTGATTAGCTCTTCATCATTACCATTGCTGTTGCCAATCTCTGCGTAGATTGCTTTCTTAGCAGCCTTTACCATGATTTCATGAATTCCTCCGAAATGTGGAGTTCCTGGTGGGTTGAACTTCCAGTTGATACCCTTGTTTACGGTGACTTGCTGTACTTTATCTTTGTCGAGTTGGTTGACAAGCTGCTTGAGTTCGTTGACAGCGCCCACAAAGTTAGTCCCATTGTCACTCACCATCTCCTTTGGGACTCCTCGACGACTTGTGAACCTTGTTAGTGCGTTCAAGAAGCTATCAGTGTCAAGACCCCATGCTACTTCCAGATGCACAGCGCGTGTGGCCAGACATGCAAACAAGCACAACCAACGCTTTTGTCATTGTCTACCACGTCCTTGAACTGTAGTGAAGGGGCCTGCATAATCTACTCCTGTTTGATCAAAGGCACGATAGGTGAAACGAAGACGTACTTGCGGAAGAGGTCCCATGACTTGGGTGGCAACTTTGTTCTTTCTTTTCTTGCACTCGTTGCATTCAGCTTCCCACTCTCTAATCTCTTCACGAGCAGCGACAATCCAAAATCTTCCACTGATCTGCGACAGCACGAAGTTTGTCCCAGCACTATGATTTGCAAGATCATGATAATACTTTACTATAAGCTTGGTTACCCAATGTCACCTGGGTAATATGATTGGAAATCTGACGTCATATGGGAGACATTCAGCAAACCTCAGTCATCCATCACAACGAAGAATGGCTTGTGAATCCAAACGTGGTGTTAGCTTGATCAGCGAGCTCTTCTTTGGGAGTGGCTTTCCTTTTGTCAAAGCAGTATATTCAGTGTGGAAGGCTTCACACTGTGCTAGACGAATTATATCCTCTTCTGCATCGTTGATCTCATCTGGGAGGAGTTCCTTACCAACTATCCTCTTGTCTTTTGTACTCATGTTATGTAGTACTCTTCTTACTCGTGCTTGCACATGAACAAGGCGGGTCCAACTGGAGACATGTGTATAGGTTCAAGCCTCCACTCATCAACGTTTTCTGTCTCCAATTGTGGTGTAGGTTGACACATGAAAGACGTCATGTGTTTGGACTCTTTTTCCTTTGATGATTTAACTTCCGGCATTTCACTGGGGCGGTTTTCCATTTGCATTCTTGGCCACCTAGCCTTTTCTTCCAATAGGCAAGTTGGGCCATTCCACCACAAAGAACTCTCTGCCAACTCTAACATTGTTGCTCCACGAGAACATATATCAGCTGGGTTCTGATCAGTCGGCACATGCTGCCATTGTGACGGCTCTGTAGCTAGCTGTATCTGGCCAATGCGGTTAGCGACGAATGGTCTGAAGTCTCGGCCTCTACCTCTTATCCACCATAATACATCAGTGCTATCAGAATAAAAGGCTACCTGCTGCATGGGCGTTTCAAGTATGCCCACTATCCTTTGTGCTAGTTGTAGACCGAGCACTGCTGCCATGAGCTCCAATCGGGGCACTAATAGGTTGCAACGGAGAGACGTTAGTTTTCGATGCAATCAGCTGACAGGTTACAGTGTCGTCTTCATATTGACATCGCAAATAAGCAACAGTTCCATATGCTAGCAGTGAGGCATCAACAAAAACAATAACTTGTTTCGAGACGATTGCTTTTGAATCACGCAAGCACCTAGGAACACAGACTTTGGCCAACCACTTCAACTGCTGGAACCATTCCTGGATTCTTTCAGCAATCTTGTCATGGATAATGTCATCCCAGTCATAGCCTCTTGACCAAAGTTCTTGAAGTAGCATCTTAGCCACCATAACGAAAGGCGCCACAAACCCAAGTGGGTCGAACACTGTGGCAATCCTTTTAAGCACATTCCTCTTTGTCCACTGGGAGTCAGAGGGTACCACCTTTGTGCATATTGCAAATGTGTCCTCTGTACTGTTCCAGAAGATTCCTAATGTCTTGACTATTGGATCCTGACTGTCACTTAGCTGCAGTTCTGTGGCATGATCCTCCTCCGGGGTAGCTGCAATCACTTCAGCAGAGTTGGAGATCCATTTTCTTGCCTTCATGCCAGCCAAGCTCCACAGGCCATCAAGTTGACGATACAGTTCAACTCCCTCCTCTGGGGTCTCCACACTATCAATTGAGTCATCCATATAAGTAGACTTTAGAATGGTTTCTGCAGCCAGCGGATACATTGCTTGGTACCTCCGAGCATTCTCCTATGCGACATACTGAGCCTCCATTGGTGCAGAATTCTTTCCGAAGACCACTCTACTGAACTCATACACATCTGGCTCACGACTACAGTCCAGATCTCTCCATAAGATCCGAAAAAATGGACGATCAGCTTCTTCTATCTCTACCTGCAGGTACATTTCTTTGATGTCACAAGCTATTGCAACTGGATTACGTCGAAAACGTAAAAGGACGTCAAACAGCTCCCATTGTAACTTTGGACCTGCGTAGATGGCATCGTTAAGAGAAACACCTTGCATCTTTGCAGAACAGTCAAAAACCATCCCCTTTGCTAATGTATGACTCCCAAAATCTTCTGGTATTCTGATTGTACAAACGTTTCTTGTCTGAGCTTACATTCTGTGTTCTTGAGACGATTAGCCGCTGTGTGATAATTGTTGGGCAACTTTGGGTGATCATCCTTCCATGGTACACCCACTTTGTATCTATCTGCCTTTCTCATCATCATAACTAATGGAACTTTCCATATTTTTAAGAGCGATATTTTCTTCCTCTGTGTAGACCCTGGTTTCCTGGCCTTCAGTCCCACATCTCTCAATATCCCAGAATCTCTTTAAGGTTTGATCAATGTCACAACAAACACTGTCGCTGTTACCTTGCAGTTGTTTTCCACATAACAAAGTTCGGATGACATGTGTTCTGGTTCCTGAGGGATCTCTACCCTCGGGTGATCCGATGCAGCTCCATCTTAATGGGCCTAAACGCGCAACTGGACCTCCTGTTTCTCCACGAATATCCGCCACAGAATAGTGTAACTCTGGGTTGTCAATACCGATCAATATATCCACCAAGTCACCTTTTGCTGGCTTGGCAAAGTCACATTCCTTGAGATGGTGCCACATTGCCTTACTTTTGCTCCAGTCTTCTACTTTATAGTTTCCTGTAACCTTGAGTGGGCAGGTCTTAACATTGATCTCCTTGCTAAACTGTCCATTGACACTGTCAATTGCAACAGTCACTGGCATGGACTGAAAGGTTTCGACTATGTTATTTAGCACATGCACTTTAACTGTTTCATATGATTCTTGTAGGCCCAGTACTCCTGCTACGTCTTCGCTGACAAATGTCTCATTTGACCCATCATCTAGTAAAGCGTTTACCTTCACCTTGTGGCCATTTGCTTTCAACCATACAGTCACGGTGCGAAGCGAGAATGCTTCCTTACTTGGAGGTTCTACACTGCGAGTTGTTGTATGTGTTCGGGATCTTGCCCCCTCCCGTGACGACACTTGGTCCTTACTTTCTGTTTCCTTATTACGCACAGTCTCATGCAGCAAATAATGGTGGTTCTTTTGGCAGCCATCAATTTCGCAAACTTTGGACCTTGAACATAACCTCCCTTGATGGTCACTACCCAAACACCGAAAACACAGACGCTTATCCTTCGCAACATTCCACCTTTCTTTAACACTAATACCCTGAAACTTACTACAATTCCATACACCATGATTCCCTTCGCAGTACACACAAGGACGTTTAGACCTCACCCCCCTCGTGCCGACATATCCATACTCTGACCATCACCACTTGTAAAAAATGCTCTTGCACTTCCACGCTCAACATTCCTCAACCTCATCCCACTAGCTTTCCCACTTTTTGAACCAACACCATGTAACATTTCTACTGCTTCAACCCTAATTTTAACCTCTTCCTTTAACCAATCCCTCAAACTCAATACCGACCTTTCACATTTATGTTCCCTCAACCAACGGCTGTAACTTTCCACCTGACGATCCGCAAGTTTCTTCACCAATAGAATGTGCAAGGTGCTTTCACCAAGCTCCCCTTCACGACCTTCTGCTTGCAACTTCACCACCGATATACGCACAAGATCTGCAAACCTTTCAAACCCCTGCACATCACTACTCTTCAAGGGGGTCATGTTCTCCAGCTGGTCCATGTATGCTTGCAGTTGTCGCCTCTGTCCACCAAACTTTGACATCAGAATTTCCTTTGCTTCGGCATACTCAACTTCTGTGATGCCTAGACCTCTATGACGTCAAGAGCTTTTCCTTTCAAACTTTGGCGCAATCTTGCCATCTTTACGTTAGCTGGCTCAACTCCTGCATCCACCAAACTGGCGAACAGTCCCCAGAAGTCTTCAAATTTGGCCTTGTCCCCATCAAACTCTGGTACTTTCAATGGTTTCAAACGGTGTACCACTGATTGACCTTGAGGGCTTGGCGATTGACCTTGAGGGCTTGGCGATAAACTAGATGATCTTTCATTGATTGGTGTTTGATTTTCAGATATCTGGATCAGTTCCGATTCAGTACTACCACTTACACGGTTGGTTGCCATGGAAACCTTCAATACGCCTTCAGCTGTCTCTATTGACTTTTGAACTTCCTCTTCAAAAACCTCAGATTCCTTGATGCTTGCTCTTTTTCCCTCATCATCCTTCATCTTGATGTATGTTGAGCTAAGCTCGTCCATTACAGGTAGTGTATGTTCCAATAAATTCCATAACTGTTCGATTTCAGTCTGTATTTGATCCACTTTGATGTCTGACTTTGCCGTGCATAATCTCTCCAGGCTGTGTTTTGCCTTTGTTACAGCAGTCTTTCGTGCCCGTTTTTCTCGTTTTAACTCTATAATCTGTTCCTCCATACTAGCACTCGATTCTTTGTCAGCTTGACCTTCCACGACATCGCTTTCCTGTTCCTTGGACATTTTGCATAAATCACTCGACAACGGTCCTGTTAATAATGAACTCACGAAGATACTCCAGCATTGATTCTAATCCATCGAATAACTCCAATATATTGTGACACACATAAGTCGATTCCAATATGAGTTTCCAGTAATTCAAATGACTTTCAAGTTTAGTAAAATCCAAAAGAAGCGTGCACACAATACCACGTGCGATTTTACAGACAGTGACAAGACGATATCCAAAACGGACCAAAAACGTGTTTTTACTCGATAAAACAACACTTTAGATTCCACAGAACGACAAACGGTTCCAAACGTAATATGTCCTGAGCAACAAGACGTCGATTCTAGTAAAATGTAAATCCACAATACTCCAAAAACACACGGGGCGATAAACAATTCCGGCGATTGGCGGAGTTGACTCCTTTGACCTCGACAATTCCGCGAACGATTCGATAAACTCCAAATATAATCTTTTTCTTCATAAACAAAGAACGTCGATGCTATTGCAGTATTGGCACAAATTATTCCCGTTGTCCTACTTGTCCAAATACGCTGACTTGACTCCAAATTAATTCCTTGATACTTGATACGATTACGAAAAAACTATTAAACTTGACTTGTGTCCCTTCGTGGTCGCCAAATGTTCGGTAGACGATTTGAAACTGGTGTTTATTCCCGATTTAATACACAACGAACTATATAAAATGGCCCACGAGGCCCGAACCGACCTAAACTTCTCACGGTAAACTACTCGACTAAATCTACAAGGCTTCACGCCAATAAACCGTTTGGCCGGTTTACACAGGAATCCCAAGCTAATACATACATGTATAGTCTCCTAAACAGTGCTCTTGTTGTATTCCTACCATCTTATAGTCCTGACTTTAATCCATGTGAGAACGTTTTCTCTCAAGCAAAGAGTTGGATTCGAGCAAATGATGCTATATGGCAAGTGTGTGCTAATCCAGAGGAAATGGTGTTTGAGGCCTTTATGCAAATTTCTGATGCAGACATCAGAAACTATTTTCGATTTACCAGATACTTATAAAGTCCCTGCCAAAATGTCTAATCTTGCATGGATGTGATCTCAACTTGATCGTAATTTTTCTAAAATACGACACTAGATTATTGTTATGATAACCTGTTCACTAAAAGTCGAGAATTTGTAATTATATTGTAGTAATTATATCATTATATTTATACTCGCGTCCGTGTTGCATCGGTAGATACAGATGCAACGTACGGCCTATACGCGATTAATTATAAACAAAACAATCTAAACAATGTACATCAATGTCTAATTAAAGTTTTTGGAGGTCCTCCAACATCTTCTTCTTCTGTTCTTCAAACTCCTCGTTGTTGAGTACATTGCCATCTTTCAGGTTCTTTAGCTCCACAAGCTGTTCTAGAATTAGCCCTCGTGCTTTGATCTATAATAGAGCACACAGAGAAAGCCGTTTCATTTCTCTGAAAATTGTACATTTATCAAGTTCCACATACAGGTATTGAATTGATGTTTATTTGCACTCTAGATTTACAGTTTTACATTTTCACACATACAAGCTATACATACATATAAGTACTAAAAGTTATTACTATTTACTAGAGATCAAAGATTAAAGGTTGGTGCTTGGGAGCTGAAGTAACTAAAGTTTTCGAGCCAGCTCCCATTAATTGTAAAGAGATAAGAGGATAATATAAATATGACAGATAAAAGTAGTTAATTAGATGTTCATGCAAATGTGTGTCAAAAAGAAAGACAGAAAATGAAGAAAGAAAAAGGAGAAGAAAAGAGCAAAGTTTATAATAATTTTAAAAATTATACAGATCAGGGACTATAAATATATATACAAATCAGCAATTGAATGCTATAGGTATGGTAAGAAGCAAGTTTCTTTTAATCTTTTTATAAATAGTTTCTTTGATAATGATTTAATATTGTGGTCAATTAAGCTCCAAATTTTGGTTCCAGAATATTTCAACGAGAATTTGCCTGAATTGGTGGAAACTGATGGTAAATGGAAGTTGTGGGTTGAGAAACGAGTATAATGAACATGAATTTCAGAAGAATGTTTGAAATAATTAGAAAAAGCTACAGGAAGGTTATTGTTGACATAGTCATACATAAAGATACATTTTTGAATATAAATAATATCTTTTAATTGGAGAATACACAATGATTTGTAAAGCGGTGGAGAGTGAGACTGAAAGTGAGAAAAAGACATAATTCTGATTACTTTATTGTTTAAGACATTTAATTGATTCAGACGAGTTTTATAAGTGTTCCCCCAAATTATTGCACAGTATTGGAGATACGGATAGATTAGTGAGTAAAAGATATTTTTTTAAGTGTCTAGATCTACATATTGACGGAGTTTAGAGATTATTCCGATATTCTTAGCTATCTTTTTACATATTATATTGATATTATATTTCCAATATAAGTTTTTATCAATAAAAATACCTAAGTATTTAATGGAATCTGTATGTTGAAGTGATGAATTATGAAGAATAATGCCAGGAGTATGGTTCAGCTGTTTATTAGCAGATGATATTATCATGAATTTAGATTTTTTTATGTTGAGCGATAATTTATTTGCTTTAATCCAGTCAGTAAGATTATTTAATTCAGAATTAATTACCCTAGTTAAAGTTTGAATGTCCTTATTTTCCCAAAAAAGAATAGTATCATCTGCAAATAAATGAAAACTTAACACATTGCTACAATTAGCTATGTCATTTACATAAATAAGAAATAATAAGGGACCCAAATTTAAACCTTGTGGGACCCCACAGTTGGTCATGACAGTAGAATAATGTATTCCATTTAGGTCAATAAATTGTGATCGATTGCTTAGATAGGTTGTAAACCATTCAGACACACAACCACGAATTCCATAGTGATTTAATTTTTGCAAAAGTATTTCATGATTAATAGTGTCAAATGCCTTTGAAAAATCAATGAATATACCACAAGTGTAGAGTCCTTCTTTGTCCAGAGCATTAAGAAGATTATCAATTATTTCAATCAGAGCCAAGGTAGTAGAATGATTTTTTCGGAAGCCAAACTGATACTTGTATAGGAAATCTTGTTTGTTAAAATATGATAAAAGGCGTTTATACATTAATTTTTCTAACATTTTTGAAAAGGGGGAGAGTAAAGAAATCTGTAGTTAGATATCAAATTAACTGATTCATTTCTATAAAGAGGAATAACTCGCGAACGTTTTAGCGCTTCAGGAAATACACCAGAAGTAAAGGAGAGATTGTATATACTACTCAATGGTGATGAAATGTAAGGTTTAGCAAGTTTTATTAAACTAATAGGAATTCCATATGGACCTAAGGCTTTTGATGAGTCTAGCTCACATATCAATGAATCGACCTCGTAAGGATTTGTGGGTAAGAGAAAAAAACTATTATAGGAAGTTAAAGGATCAAGATAGCCTGAAAAGACTTTGTTAGAAGGATAAATCTTTTCAGCAAGGGAAGGACCTATATCTCTAAAAAAGGTGTTAAAGCTATCAGCAATATCTTTTTGATTATCAAGCTCAATTCCATCTTTAATAATCTTTTGGGGTGCAATAGAGCCTTTGGATTTTAGCTTAACTATCTGATTTATAATTTTCCATGTTTCTTTTAGGTTACCCTTTATGTTGATTAACTTGTTTTTAAAGTATGATTTTTTACTAAGTTCTTTTAAATGAGTTACAGTGCGACTACACCAACCAAGGCCACCCAAACAAATTTTGAATCAAATTTTCTAATCACATTTGTGACGCTGAATAACAGAATGATGTCGAATTCTACAATTTAAACTGTTTCTTGTTCACTCTTGATCATATACATACACATATAAAGTAAATATATGCTTTTAAAGCGTAAATTTGACAATTTGTGCAGATTCTATTGTTTAAATACTCAATTGTGATTGGATAATTTGTATGAAAATTTGTTTGGGTGGCCTTGGTTGGAGTAGTCACACTAAGATATTGGAATATTTCTTATAATATATTTTTTGTTCATCATTACCTTTAATGAAAAAATTGTAGTAAAGGTATTGTTTCTTTTTTATAGATTTCAATATTGCTGTGGTAATCCATGGTTTTTGAGTAAGTTTGTATTCTTTTTTCGAGGCAATTTTCATGGGATCATGTTTGTCTACGATGTATGTAAATATTGAGAGGAAATTGGAGCAAGATCTATTAACATTCGAAGCATCGCTAATATTCCAATCAGCTTTATCTAGATCATCCTAAAAACGTTGTTCATCAAAGTGCTTAAAATTTCTTTTCATCCTATTTATGTGATTATTCTTGTATTTGACATCATTCAATATTAAGAAGACTGGGTAATGATCAGAGATCTCAGCTAAGCAAATACCAAAAGTGGAAGGTTTGTCCAGTATGTTAGTATAAATATGATCAATTAGAGTTTTAGAGTTATTAGTAACTCGAGTAGGTTGTGTGATAACAGGAAAACAGAGATTTGAGTACAACATATAAATTGATTAGTTTCATATTTTATTAATTCATTGTTTATGTCTCCAGTAATCACCAACTGTTTGTTTTCATTTAAGATAGTTTCTAGTTTATCAGATAGAGCTTCTTTAAATACTGACGTATTGGAGTGTGGATGCCTATAAATTATACCAAAAATAATATTTTCTCATTTTTAGGTGTCTGAATTTCAACCCACAAATTCTCACAATCAGCGATTAGTAATTTAAGATCATCTCTTAAGCGGTATGCCAATGTATCATGTATATATAGGCCTACTCCACCCGGGTAGGGGAATCATGTCTTAAAAAAATGTAATTAAGCATATCAATATTAGAAACTGAATTTTCATTGAGTTTGGTTTCACTGATTCCTATGATAGAAAATTGTTTTCCCAAGGACATGAAAATATCATTAAGTTGACTAAATTGTTTTTGAAGACTTCTAACATTACAATGGAATATAGATATGAATCGATTATTGCTAACATTAGTTGTAGATGTATTAAGCAGATCATTTAATTCTTGAGTGTTGTAGTAATTAGAGGAAATTGAAGGAATTATATTATCTATATCTTGGTAGTCTGAGAAAAGAGCTGTTAGCTATGTCATGACTCGTGGTCAGTAGAATAATCTAATTAGTTGATGATACATAGCTTGACTTATCTTGGCGAGTTGAAGCGCCTTTTAAACTGCTCAAAGTCTGATAGTGTAGAAAACGAGATCATCTCTGCATCACTTTCAGCATCTTGTTTCATATGAATCTTTCCATTCCTTGACCAGACATATTTAAATTTATGTTCTTTCTGGAATTCCTTTGCTTTCTTGAAAATTTATTTTGCCTTTGGCGTCATATTACCTTTAGGATAATATCTTTAGATAATAAAATGGCTTGATTTTAAATTATAAATCTTTTAAATTTTTGTTTGTACGTTTACGTGATTAAGTGATTAGTATTTCCTTAGTTTTAGTAGCTATCCGATTTTTAAATATTGTAATTAGTTTTTGTAATTTTATCATATATTTTATCATATTGTTACATATTTACATAGTTATTAGTTATTGAGGGCCACAAGTTCATTAGCTTTAGCTATTTAGTGCTACCCTCGTAAAATAAAGGCTTTATTATGCTTTCGTTTATGTACAGCTTGTTGTTGGATTGCGTAGATCCTAAGTCCGAGGAATAGAACCTGTTCAAATTCTTTCTAGAGAAGTACAGATTGTTCCTGATGCTTCGTCTGGCGAATTTCACAATTATAGTGGGTGGTTTATCTCGCAGATTAGACTTAGTAGGGAGACGATGACTGATAGAAATATCCCCTGGCTCAATGTTGATTTCCAAAAGGGCTCCTACTTTTTGAGCTAGCTGATCAGTATCTTCATGAATCGTAGCTGGTATACCGTGTATTTCGAGACAATCTCGACGGGAATATGCATTTAGAGCATCTAACTCTACTTCTAAGGTGGTAATTCTTGTAGACATCGCAGTCATGTCGCTTTTTAGTTGGCTGTTTACTTGTTGTAAATCGTTGTTCTGAGATTTTAGCGTATCAACCCTTTTACATAAGGTCTCGAACTTTTCATTAATGAAGTCTTGGCTGGCTTTGATATCCCTGTGATCATCTTGGGTGATTTTGTGGTATTGGAATACCAAATCTTTGAGGTCTTTGTTATGTGCCTTGAGACGATCATCCAGGACTTTGATAAATGATCCTTCAGATAAGGGCGCTTCTTCGTCGCTATCTTGACGATGTTGAGAACCCTTTTCATTGGCAGTCGGTGACTTTGCTTGTGCATTAGATTGGCTCGACGAACTCTGTTTCCTCTTTAGGTGGCATAGTCGTGATTTAGATGCAAACTATTAAAATAAGAACTTGTGTCAAAATGGTGTAAATTTAAAAGGAAGTATCAGTCAAACCTTCGCTTCGTTCAGTTCCGTGGAATTCATTTCCTGTTTGCTGGGCTGTATTGCGGTAGAACTGGTCGAGGTCGTTGTGGATGGTTTAGCTCCATCTGTAGGCTCTAACGCAAAAAGGTAGCATTTGGTGGTACTGTCTCGTCACGGTGACTTCCATTTACCTGAAAATAATTATGATAATAAGAATTCAGTATAGTATGTGGTTCTAATTGTGAACACTTTTTGCACTTCATGTTATTTCTCGTCAACATATGGTACGATTATCCTGACCCTTTGCTATGAATTAGCTCTACACTTCAGCTAACATGTGATTAAGTTTCGTTGTATTTATTATTGAACTTTTCTAAATATATTTTATTATATCATGTCCGTTGTGATTGGTAGTTCTAATTGTGAACAGATGTTTGTAATTGTGAACACTTTTGGCTTGCTTTTTAATGGCTTAATATTGTGTATTATTATCGATTTCTAGCCTTGCAATTTGATGTACAAGTTCCAAGTTGTCTTAAAACAATATTTATGTTCGTGTTATTTCGATACGAATGATAGAAAAATGTTAAAACGAAGTGAAGTCAGACGGCAACGCTAAATTACTGACGTGTTCGCATGTTCATTGATGCATGCCGTTCATCTTGCTCGTGTAATTGCTCACCGCAAATTTGTATCACAAACGCGGACTTCTTATACATATTTCCTTCTCAATATTTGCTATTTTACCAGTACAGGTATATTAGCGGCACTTTTACTCTATATCTCAAGAACTACATATGTTATGAAGTGCCAGATTATGCGTGACCATATGCGTGTTTACAATTAGATGCACATCGCAAAAACACGCACAATTTTTCATTCCGATGCTGCTCTTTCATTTTCAAAACTTTTCTAATTATTGTTTTGTAATGAAAAGTGTTATTATTTACCTTTTAGCTCATATAAAAACAAACTCCATACTTTGCGTTTTTAGAAATAAAATATACGAACTTTGCCACTGAGAATCTAAAGGTGCGCTTAAAATTCGAATTTGTAAACAATAGTCGTCAGCTTACTTTGAATCAAGGTTGAAATTTTGCGCGGAATAAATGTCAGGAAGCCCAAAATAGCATTGGATGATTGAAAATAAATCAATATCTGCTCGGGTAAAATATGTTTTGTCGATCTTAGCTTTACGGTATAAAAACGGCACTTTTACTGAAAAGTGTTCATAATTAGAACTGTTCACAATTAGAACCACATACTGTACATCATAAAGAAGTAAGCATTTGCAACAAAATTATTGCGGAGGTTTCGCAAATCTCGCAGCATAATTCGTCTTTACTTATTTATTATATTATTATTATTACAGTGGAACCCCACCTAACGGACACCCCGGTATAACGGACACCCCGGTATAACGGACACCCCGGTATAATGAATGAATAAATGAATGAATAAACCTTTATTTAAACAGGGTTGTCCCTTCAGTGTATATAATACACTGTTATAGTTTTATAGGTCCCGGCGGAAAGATGATATATTTTCTGTTAAAAAGACCCTGTTATAACGGACACCCGTTATAATGGACAACGGCCACTTTTTTACAGCCCGAACAGCAAAATTTAATACAAAATCAACCCCGTTATAACGGACAGTTTGAGTACAATCTTTCGTCACACCATTGTTCGTGAAGATTTATTCCTGATTAGAGACGAATGGAAATTAATATTTGCAAGAGGATAAGAATTGTGTTAGAAAAAGAACAAAGTTTCACTTGTATTATCAAGGTTTTATGTTTTGATTTCATTTGAGACGTTTCAAATGTTGTGTTATTGATGCGTATGCTATAATAGGTTTCTATAAAATAAATTCAATAAAGAGTGACGTAATCTGTAAGAAATCCCGTTATAACGGACACCCCGTTATAACGGACACTTTCTCTGGTCCCTTTGGTGTCCGTTATAACGGGGTTCCACTGTATCATTATTATATTAATAATGGTAATTGAACTGAGTAGAGTGCAATTTGGTCTGAAATCCGATTTCAGACCAAAATTGCACGACACATACCCTGGTTCCAGAGGCTTTGTTAAGCTCTATAATACGATGTACACCGCTTGCGAGCTGCGAAGCTGGTTGCGGCCGTTACGAATCTCACTTTCATGCAGACACGTAATCAATGACAGCCATCAAACATGTACAATACATACATACATAAACTTTATTTAAACACGGAATCTCTTCATTACAAGAAAAAATGCTCTTCCAGAGAGCCGTGACATCTAAAAATAATAATAATTTGTATAATAAATAGTATACACCTGTTTTCAAAAACGTTGTCCTTTTACAAAATACAAAATAGTAAAATAGCAAAAAAGGAATTAATTAGAAACAAAAGAAATGCACTCAAGCTGAACTCTGGCTTATTGTTTCTCTAATGAATTCCTTTTTACTATTTTACTATTTTGCGTATTTTGTAAAAGGACAACGTTTTTGAAAACAGGTGTATATATAAATAGAAAATATCAGAATAGCTAGTAAAAATATTAATTCAAGTATTTAATGTGTTTAGTTTAAAGTGCTCCTAACCCCCTTTACAATTGTATTAAAAATTGAATGTTCATGAACTGATTAGCCATAGGGTTAAGTGTTTTTTCATTTGAGCTTCGAATTTAGGAGTTATAGTTGTTTGAAATCTCGATATTTTAATTCGATGACGTCACACCGGGCTTTTTACCTAACTTATTTCATTGTTTTCAGTAGATCTCTTCCCCGATATGGGGGAAAATTTTATATGAAATCTATATAGTTTGTAAAAATATTTTTTAAGTTCAAAAATATTAATAATTTGCACAAGGGCGTTTTTGTATAATAAATGAAGCCCGGGGTGACGTCATCAGATTTGCATATCCAGATTTCAAACCTCCATAACTCTTAAATGCAAGGTTCAAACAAAGAAAAAACTTAATCCTACAGCTGATCAGTTCATGTACATTCAATTTTTAATACAATTGTAAAAGGGGTTAGGAGCACTTTAACTAGGGCAGATTTGAAAGCTTTCAAACTTGATTTATCTTTCACCTCTGTATGTTTCTTGTTCCAGGTAACAGATCCTCTATAGTTTAAAGTACATTTCCCAGCTTCAGTAATAGGTCTGGGAATGTGAAGACTGTTTTTTTGAGTTTCTTAAATTATGTGAATGTATATTTGAAGTATTATTAAATATATTTTTCAGATAACCTGGAGTAAGATCATTTTGTATTTTGTACATCATAGTGGCTAGTTGATTAGCTCTCCTAAGATGAAGTCTATCCCAGCCAAGGTCATCCAATAACTCCTCAAAATGTTTATCATTAATATTTGGAAAGGATATGATTTTAGCAGCTCTGTTTTGTAGTTTTTGGAGTTTGTCTGATAGGCCCTTACCGATGGTCCCCCATACAGTAGAACAGTAATCAAGGTATGGAAGTATTTTAATACTTAAAAGGCCCTATAGAGATACACTCTAGTTTCAAAAGGAATAACAGGAGGAATGACTCGTTTTAGAACTGCTAGTCCTGCAGAAATTTTCTTAGAAATAGTGTCAATATGCGAGTACCAGTTTAGGTTTTCGTCTAGTTGAATTCCGAGGGATCTATAGACTGTTTCCCTTTTTAACTGTACATTATTTATTTCGACTTTAAAATCTTGATGTACTTGAGAAAGCTTGAACGAGCTTCCAATCAACATAAATTTAGATTTTTTAACATTGAGAGTTAATTTATTAGCATTTAACCAGGTTTGAATGGTGTTTAAGTCCTGGTTCATTTGGCATTGTAGAGCAAAAGAGTCCTGTGATGCCAATGACAGAGTGGTGTCATCGGCGTACATTCTCGGTTTACTGTACAAATGACAAGCGGGGAGGTCATTTATGTATATGGTAAATAACAAAGGGCCCAGTATAGATCCCTGAGGAATGCCATAGTTTAGAGTACAATAGTAATTTGAGAGTGTCCCATTTGCCAAGGTTTTCTGTTTACGTTCGGTGAGATAGGATGTAAACCAGTCTAAGGAGTTTGGCTTAATACCATAAAGTTTCAATTTCTCCAGCAATATCTGATGGTCCAGGGAATCGAAAGCTTTTTTCAGATCCACAAAGATCACACCGTTTAAGAAACTGTTGTCAATATTTTTGAACCATTCGTTTGTTTCTTCTAACAAACAGGTTTCCACAGAAAACCCTGGCCTGAAACCAGATTGAGACTCAGTTAAGGTGGCTCCGTCGAAATTCCAAACGCATTCGTCTGAAATAAAACTTCGGCCATAACTTTTTTAATATTCGCATGATGGACTATCAGACTTGGAGAAAGTTGAAGCTATTATTTGGCAATATTACAACATAATTCGATTTCCCTTTCCACAAATATTCTTAGTGATATCGGAGCTACAGTGGACCTTGTTCTCGCTACTTAAACACGCTCATAAAAAAAACTCCGATATTTTTGCGTAAAAGTTTGTAAATCGTATTCAATTGACTTGGTGAATATCCTATCTAAGTTTCAGCAAAATCGGCGAAACCAAAATCAACTGGTTATGTATTTTAGTCATGAATTTGATTTTGTGTCTCGATCATCTCTTTATCCCTTTCTTCTCGATCAAGAATCTTAAGTTGATTTCTCAGCTTTGCACTCTCCTCATCAGCTCTCTCCAGTTCTTGATCAATTGTGATACTCCATTGACTTACGTCTTCTTCGCTTTCTCCCTTGCCGAATTTGTTCTCCTCGATTGCCTCTTTCAACTCATTGATTGCTGTGACTGTCCCGGCAATCGATGCAAGTTGTCTCTCTGAAGTTTGACGATCGCCTTTTGAGATGACTTCATCCGTTTTGTGCAGTCTAAACTTAAGTGTTCTGATTTTACTCTCTAAGTCAGCCAGTTGTTTCTCCGTCATGTTGAAATCAGTTCATGAATCACCAACTATTCACCGTCCCTTCGTGGTCGCCACTGTCGAAAACGCCAAACGAGATACTGCTAGACGTCTCCTGGTTACTCACTTCACTTTATTCACGTTAGATTTGTGTTACAGTCCCAGATTTTGAATCGCTAAGCTCTCGGTCACTTGACTAACTCTCTCTTAGTTACACACCACATGTAAAAATACTCAGTCTGGTAACTCGTATTACACACTCACGGACACACCCATATCCGCCACGCACTGCACGACCTTATATTTATAATCTTATAATCACTGAATCTAATTAAAATACGGTTGCCGACAATGCAATCTTGAAAAGTTATAGTGATTTGAAATTACAAAGATTTGTACCAGAAACCGGACTTTGGCCCTAGATGCCTCGTTTCCATGTATTTTGCACCTTTCAAACGCTTATTACTTGATGATAGTTTCATTTTTATTAATGCACTTTTGGGGGTAAATACTAAACTGTCGATGGTCTTTCAATCTATTGATTTACCTTTACTTAACTCGTTATTCTTTCAGTTTTTGCAAATATATACAAAGTACAGAAATCGAGTATTGCGTAAGGTCTATAAATAAATAAATATTATTGTGATCGCAGCGACTCTTGACGAACTTGATTTCGTGTCGCGGCTGGATTTGAGTTTGGTTGGGATTGATTTTACCGAATAGAGCCAGCCTTTATTTGACTTTTATTCTTATCGTAAACTGTGAATACAATAACTACAATATAGGTCTTAATTATTACATGGCATACATAAGGTTCTAATTCTATGATAAATCATACATAACTTGGTAATTACAATCAATTATCTAGCAGTAAAGAACTGAATCATCTAAACAATCAAAGGAGTACTTGACATTAATACTTGGACTTACTTATGGTTTGCTACGTTCGCACGTGTACGTGGGGGTAACATGATACGAGTATGATTACAATGGGACCTTGAATAGCACACTGTATCTTTTGACTTCTTTTCTGCCATTCTTAATTATCCACGGCCCAAAGTAGTCAACCGCACAATTGGTAAAAGGTGGAGCAGGTTCCAAACGATCTTCTGGCAGGTCAGACATCTTCTGCTCCTGAAGTGCATCTCGAAGTCTGCGGTATGTGACGCAGTTGGAGATGTAGATGCCTACTGCACTCGATCCACCAACAACCCAGAAACCGTTGAACCTTACTTCATTCAGCGTTAGACTGCGGCCTTGATGTTGCATCCTTTCGTGATAGTGCTTTATTATAAGAGTAGAAATATGAGCCTTTCTTGGTAAGATGGCGGGAAACTTGGAGGTGTCGGACAGGGTAGCGCGTCTTAGGAGACCACCAACACGAAGGATCCCACCAGAGTCGACGTATGGATCGAGCTTGTAGAGGGGGCTCGATGTCTTGGCATGACGTTCTCTTTGTGTGGCGTTCTCCCTTTCGTCAGGACAAGTCTTTCTTCTAACCATCTTTAACGAAGCAAACTCATCCTTAAATGAGTTTCTCTGTACCGCCTGTATGATTAAGCCTTCGGCTCGCTCCATCTCTTGAACAGTTATGGGTAGATAGCTTGATTCGTTGTTTCTCTTTGAGACCTTGACTTCAGCGACTCGCATAGATTCCTGAGCTCCTTTCTTCTTAACTATCTCTTTAAGTTTCTGTACGTATCGAATGCACAGAGCAATTGCTCTCTTTGCCCGGTGCCAATCAGAGAAGCACTCCAAACGGACGAGCATTGCGTCCTCTTCTTCTGAACTGGACGATGCAGTTGCCATGACAACAGCTTTCTGTTGAGATTATCTGCTAGATTCGACTCTGTGTTGACGTATCTCCATTGGTCGATCGAGGTCAAATCTTGGATTTGTTGTACACGATTGGCTACAAAAATGTGGAATCTCCTTGAGTTGTTTGCGATGTATCCTAAGACGACCATGCTGTCGGTCCAGAATACTTCCTTGACGTTGTCAATGGGCAGTTCTCTTCGCAACTGCTCACTGACCCTTGCTGAAACAACAGCAGCGGTAAGTTCCAATCTTGGTACTGTAACTTGCTTTAAGGGGGTTGCCCTTGCTTTACCAATGATCAAGGAACAATGGATTTATTCAAAGGTATTCTCTTGTCGAAGGTAAGAGCACTGTCCGTAGCCCTTGGTGCTGGCGTCGGAGAAATGATGAAGTTCTGCTCTTACTACTTGACCAAAATCTTCTGGTTTATAACATCTTGGGATGGAGAATTTCTCTAACACCTGTAGCTCGGTTCTCCATTGTTCCCATCGTGACTTTACTTGCTCAGAGACTGAATCATCCCAATCTGCATTTTCTTTACAGAGTTCCTATAATATCTTCTTACCGTCTAACAGTAACGGAGCGACAAAACCCAGAGGGTCGAAGATGGAGCTGATTGTGGAGAGGATACCTCTTCTTGTGCATGGAAGATCCTTGAGGGTGATCCGAAACTCAAATGTGTCTGCCTCTATACACCATTGCACACCAAGTGCACGCTCCATTGGCAATGCATCATGGTCCAGATCTAAGTGCTTGATTTCTTCAGCTCTGTCTTCTACCGGAATTTGCTCTATTACTTCCTTCTTGTTGGATGTAAACTTGTGGAGGTTAAAACCTCCTAACTTGCACATTTCTTTGATCCCGTTGATCAGTTCTGTAGCTTCGTCTACAGAAGGCACTGACTTCAGTCCGTCGTCCACGCAGAAATCTTTACGAAGGAATTCTGCTGGTGTAGAGCCGATATATTCTTCATTATCGTCAGCAGTTGTCTTCAAGGCAAAGTTAGAACAATCGGGGGATGATGCAGCCCCAAACAGATGGACTGTCATTCTGTATTCTTGTGGTTCCATTGACGTGTCGCCATCCTCCCACCAAAGGAAGCGCAACAAGTCCCGACAATTTTCTGTAACTTTGACTTGGTAGAACATAGCTTCGATGTTGCACATTATAGCGACAGGTTCCTTGCGAAACCTGCACAAAACTCCCGTCAAGTTCTTAGTAAGGTCTGGGCCTTGTAGAAGATGCTTGTTTAACGACTCACCATTGTACTCTGCGGAACAGTCAAAAACTACTCGAATCTTCCCTGGCTTCTTAGGATGGTAATCTCCGTGATGAGGGATGTACCAGACATGATTATCATCGGGCTTGTGCGTGGAATCAGATTTGACTTGAGGTACCTTCTCCGCATATCCACTCTTTATTACTTTATCCATAAAGGCAGCACATAGTGATCTCTGTATTGACTGTCAGCCTTTAGTTTTCTCTTTAGTTGCAGTAAGCGTCGTAAGACAACTTCACGATTGTTTGGT
The DNA here is from genome assembly GCA_033675265.1 of Actinostola sp. cb2023. Lineage (NCBI taxonomy): Eukaryota > Metazoa > Cnidaria > Anthozoa > Actiniaria > Actinostolidae > Actinostola > Actinostola sp. cb2023. The sequence continues at coordinate 129,448 of JAUJYZ010000124.1, forward strand.
AACTTAACACTTGGATCTCTCAGGGGTAAGGGCATGTCGTAGTGACCGTCGATGTCATGGCGAATTCCTTCCTTGACCTTTGCTAAGAACTTACGATCATCTTGCGGGAGCGCTACCGACTTGTTGGTGTTTGCTTCAGAGAAATCTTGATCAAACATTCGTTTAACTTGAAATGGGTTCACCACTTCTTTTGTCTGTGTGCACGACAAAGCAAGTTTTGGTACGGTCTGGAGATCCAACTTCTTGGGCTGACAACGTGGTGACATACGCCATCAGTTTCGGCTTCTGACTCATCTGATAGCTCCTTTACTTGGGTTACCGGGCCTAGTATACACCATCCAAGCAAGGTTCTGATATCGCCTAGAATGACTTCTCTTGGTTTGATAGCCTTGGGGCAATTGCATCCAATTAATAGGCCGACATCTATTACTCTGGTAGGGTGGTAACTTATCCGCGATCTTCTTAAAGTGTGGCCATAAGTTAGCTGTTTCTCGTCTTGGTATCTGATTCCGCATTGAAGGAATGTAATCCCGAGAATACGTCTTTGGCAAAGGAACGTTTACTGCTTTGTCGAATCCTTCTACCACTAAACCATCAACCCTTTGGACAGGAATTTCTACTTTTCCGTGCATGGTGTAGAGGTTCAGCTTGATTTCAGTACCGCTGACTCCAAGCGCTTCGAGTGTTGATGTCCTAACGAAGGTTGTGTCGCTAGCGTCATCTAGGAGGGCATACACCAGTACTTCATGCTGTGGATTGTCCTTGTGGTGCAGCCAGACAGGAACGATCATCGAGTTGATCACGTGGTTCTCTAGGCTAGCGGAGTTGCAAGTGTTAGCGCAGTTGCTAACATGTACGACCCTTTCGTTGTCTTCCTTTGCGTTTGCTTCCCTTTTCGGTTCTTCAACATTCTCAGAGTCTTGATGGAGGGCTGTAGGATGGCGCTTATCACACTCTTTACATGTAAGCCTCGAAGTACAGTTCCTTGAATGATGATCATTGCCATAACAGCCGAAGCAGAGTCTTTTGTTCCTTACAAACTTTACTCGATCCTCTATACTATTGTCCTTAAATTCTTGACAATCATCAAGAGGGTGATTCTTTGAACAAAATGGACATTGAGAGACATTGACTCCTTCATCTTCTCTTGTGGCTGACGTTGATGTGTAATGCGTGAATGAATTTTCATTATCTGTCACATTGTCTTCTTCTAAGATTTTATTAAGAGTTGACGCTTCAGCGTTAGCTAGAGCGAGTTCTTTCTTAATTTACAATTTCCTTATTTCTGCATCCTGATCGAGAATGTTCAATTCTACTTCTAGTCTTGCAGTCTTGGCTGCAGCTTCTAACTTCATCGCGAGTTGGAGGATCGAGAGGATCGAGAAGATCGAGAGGATCGAGAGGATCGAGAGGATCGAGAGGATCGAGAGGATCGAGAGGATCGAGAGGATCGAGAGGATCGAGAGGATCGAGAGGATCGAGAGGATCGAAAGGATCGAGAAGGATCGAGAGGATCGAGAGGATCGAGAGGATCGAGAGGATCGAGAGGATCGAGAGGATCGAGAGGATCGAGAGGATCGAGAGGATCGAGAGGATCGAGAGGATCGAGAGGATCGAGAGGATCGAGAGGATGCTACTGATGACCTTGTTGTGCTTCTCTTCTTCGAAGAAATTTCTAACGGATTCAGATTTCTGCGATCCTTTTTCTATCCCTTGTATTCTGTCGCACAACCTCATTCTGCATTGGGTGGATTCACATTCTCGAATATCGAAATCTCGATACAAATTCTGCCTCTCTTCGTCGGTCTCCATGAGCTTATACAAGGCAGAATGTGCTTCGTGGAATCCTTCCCTTACCTTGTCAAGATTCTCTCTTTCATTCTCCAATGACTGAACATCTTCTATTCCTTCGTTTAATGATGTACAGATTGCCTTTACTTTTTTTGATAAATTTGAGTGTGCCGTGTTTCTATTACGAGTTAAGATATCAATCTTATATTCCTTGCCCTTTACAGTGAGTTTCCGGTCACGTGACTCTCGTTGATCCACATCGACTTCCGGTCTCGACGATGGCGTGTTTCGCAACTCGCTTCCTCACGTGCCTCGCTATCTTCGCCTTCACGTGGCAGCGATGGAAATTCATTCTCGTTTACGATATTTTCAATCAGTTCCTTAGAATTATCTTTAGTACTATCGGTCATGCTTGTTTATGTACGATATGTACCATTTCCTTGACTTAATTTGAACTTGAGATTCGATATGTCCTTTCGAACGAAGATGGTGGAGTTATTTTACTGTGATCGCAGCGACTCTTGACGAACTTTTTCGTGTCGCGGCTGGATTTGAGTTTGGTTGGGATTGATTTTACCGAATAGAGCCGGTTTTTATTTGACTTTTATTCTTATCGTAAACTGTGAATACAATAACTAGGTCTTAATAAGCCAGTTCACGCTGTCGGCCGCCATTTTGAATTGGGGCAAACGCGGCAAAATTGATAGAAATCTGGATCACTTTGACTTGCCGTAACTCCGCTCGATTTCGTTGGATTTTCAAAATTTAAACTTCGATAATCAGCAGGCATGCATATGAAATGTTGAAGTGAAAATAAGACCAATGTAGGTGTTTTACTACCTTTTACGAGTCAATCTTCTTTTTCACGAATGGATCTTAAAATTTCGAGCTAATTTGCATATTCACGTGCCGAACGTTTTATTTTGAAAACAAAAATCTTTTTTTCTCGATTTGTAGCCTTCCAATACCCATCATATTATAGGACATCAATAACAAAGAACACATCTTTTCTAAAATGGTAAGTTTTTAAAAATCCAACGAAATCGAGCGGAGTTACGGCAAGTCAAAGTGATCCAGATTTCTATCAATTTTGCCGAGTTTGCCCCAATTCAAAATGGCGGCCGACAGCGTGAACTGGCTTATTATTACATGGCATACATAAGGTTCTAATTCTATGATAAATCATACATAACTTGGTAATTACAATCAATTATCTAGCAGTAAAGAACTGAATCATCTAAACAATCAAAAGGGTACATGTACTTACATAACTGTCCCACGTATCCACGAAGGTATAGGACGAACTTATACTTGAACTTATTGGCTTACTTGACATTAATACTTGGACTTACTTATGGATTGCTACGTTCGCACGTGTACGTGGGGGTAACATGCATGATACGAGTATGATTACAATGGGACCTTGTTAGGCAACAAAACAAACAAATAACAAAGGAAGCCCGTATAGCGTCCTTTACAATTATTATTATTATTAATATTATTAGATATAGCAATGAATATCTTCTGGTTATCATTCCTATTATAGAATGATTACAGTCAGTCAACATTGACTCGTTTCTTCCCATATTTTGTATCATTGTCATCATTGTTGTCCAAGTTTTTTAACTAAATAGGAATGCAATGATTGATTTGGTGCCAGTTCACATGAAGGAACAACTAATGCTACATCCATGGAGAGTTGTCAACACTTCATAGAATCCTGTGGATCCCCTGGGTACTGTATACACAAAAGCAATTTGTTGCCTGAAATAAGACTCAATACTCCCCAAACAAATAAGCATAAGTCGAGCCATTTTGAAAATTTAATCTCACTTCATTGCACACTTGTCGAAGTATGGTTCTCAAATGGAGATGTACCCAAGAAATTCATATACACACAATAGAAACAGTTTATTGGAAGATTTAGTGATGTCACAGTGTTCTGCGCAATTATGGGAGATCTATCCACAGGATTCTATGATATTGCAGCGCATGTTCAGCATATTCATTGGAATCAGATTGAGATAACAAAAAACTTCACACTATTCATACCTAAAGAATACACAAGTTGTCCTCAGTTGTCAATTATTTGATAAGTTAAACCCAGTTATACAACAGTATGTCTTGATGTCATGATCATATACATGTAATCTTTTTGTTTTTGTTTTTTTTGTTTTGTTTGTTAATAATCTGAATATTTATTACAAATATGCTACTCAATTTACATAGTTTACAAATTTACATAATATATGATATAATATGCCTTTTACAATATAATATTGTTTTTTATAATTTTACATTTTTCATTGTAGTTCATTATATATATAAGCTAAATTCATTTGTTCCTTTTCATTTGACATTTACATATATCAATACAATATACATACATACAACAACAACAACAAAACAAAAAAAAAAACAGAGTATAGCTTGCCAATTCTGAAATTAGTAATTCTTCATTCTACATGGTTTGCATAGGTTGGAGGGGGGAAAATAGCAAAAACATTGGAGTTAGGTGTTTTGAATTAGTTTGTTGGTTTTTTGAAAAGATGTGAAGGTTGCTACTAAGATTCGAAATCCTTCTATTTTTGGGGTAGTTTCTCGCATTCTACAGATCCATATGAAGTATCTGGCTATAAGAAAATATAAGTATTGTTGTGTGTGTAAAAAAGCTTCCGGTCTCAAACCAAGAATAACGTCAACGGAAAGAGTGTCCATGTTTAATATAATTTGGTTTTCTTTCAACCATTCTCTAAGGTCTTGCCAAAAAGATATTACTTCATTACATGACCAGAAGACATGAGTTAGTGTTTCTTTTTCACATTTACAAAATGTGCATAAATCATTTTCTCTATAACCAATCTTGTTTAAAAAATCGTTTGTTGCCAGTCTTCTGTGAAGCAATTTAAATTGAAAAATAATCAGTTTAGAGACTTTAGTGCAGCAAAACGGTAGTTTGTAGATCATTTTCCAGTTGATGTTTTCGTTGATGAGATTACATTCTTGGCACCATTTGTCCTGGCTTTTCCTGGGGCGGCTCTGTTTGGTGTTGACTAGTTTTTGGTAAGCTATTCTATTTGGTTTTTTTGCTTTAAAAAATTTGTCAAAAGAATTGTCTTGATCTTCAGTTTGGGGAATTTCTTCTTTTTTTCAAATTTCTGAATGCTTTTATTGATGAGATGAGACCATAAAAAGTACGAAAATTAGTTTTAATATCAAAGGTTTCTTTAAACTCTGAAAAGGACAGAAAATTGTTCGACGAATCTTTCGTTAAATGTCTAACTTTTTGAATTCCTTTTGAAGACCAGGATCTATAATATATTGGTTTGTTTTCCACTCTTATCAGAGAGTTATTCCATAGGTTTGAGGAGAGAAGGTGATCCGTAGATCTTACTGCACTATCATCATAGTTAACTTCTGTCCATATCTTAAGTATTTCATTAATAAATGTATCCGCTACATAACAATGTGAGGATAAATCCTTTTTGTTAAGGTTCCCTCTGAAAACCTCAATCCCGCCACAGGATTCTATGATATTGCAGCGCATGTTCAGCATATTCATTGGAATCAGATTGAGATAACAAAAAACTTCACACTATTCATACCTAAAGAATACACAAGTTGTCCTCAGTTGTCAATTATTTGATAAGTTAAACCCAGTTATACAACAGTATGTCTTGATGTCATACCTACATGTAATATTAACGACTCTTAAATGATATTCATATGCGGGCTTTGCCTCACTAGAGATGTCCGTTTTAGCGGCATAAGCTCAAGTTTGGCACAAACTAAAGGACCATTGTTTAAAACCAGTTAGCTGTGACTGCATTTCACAGTCAGTCATTGTTTGTAAAACAAAGCCGCCGAGGAAAGAATTTGGAAAAGAACAGTCTCCAAAATGATTTTGAATACTTCATAGATAAAATCGGCTAACGCAATGTTTACATTATTTAACCCAATTCAAAACCTTTGGGAACAAGAGCTTTTTTTTGTTCCAAACAATTCCATTTCATTTCCATGTATGTCAATGCAGATTTGAAATGGGTCAAAGTATATAAGAATGTAAACACTGCGTTAGCCGATTTGGTCCATTTTATGGTGAGTTTTGACAGAATTACATTCATAATTTATTTACGGTAAATTGTCGAAAGATACGAAACCATCTGGACCGGCTACTGACCTATACCGGTTTATACAGGAAAATAGAAAATTGGCATAATATTTTACATGTAATACGTCTAGCAGTGTGAGTTCGTACTATATTCCCATTTTTTTCATATTCTCATTTTGTTGAGCAGAAATTAAGAAAATAGAGGGTGCCCTTCCAGAGTTATTATCTTCGGTAAAGGAGGCTGCAGAGGCCCATAAAGTGAGAGAGTACTTTTCAAGATAGTGACTAGACGCAGTGAACATCCTGGTCCCGGATCGTTCATAAAGTGGATAGCGCTATCCGTTGGATCTTTATTGAGTGGATTAGTTGATGCTGTTATCCATTGAAAAATGTAGCCAACGGATAGCGTTATCCACTCTTTGAACATCCGTCACCTGGATTTCACTAGCGATGCAAGCATATAGGTACTTGTGTAGCCAGTATCAATATAAATAGCAGCTCTCAGAAAAAAATGTTATTACCTTCGTTGAAATATGCCATTGTCAGAATGCTGTATTCATGTTTTCTTATCTTGCGTCAGTGAAAACTGGCTTAATTACTCCGCATCAAATGAAATTACAGGTGTAAAGCACGATATTTGTCCATAAAATGTTTGCATGTAATCATATCAAAAATGAGTTGTAACTCATTTGATCAAGAAGTATATACTTTAATGTTAAAAAGTGTTGACTAATATAGTACGAATCAGACTCTGTGGTCTCCATTTCAAGGAAATATGAAATGAGAAGGATGAAAGTAATGCAGATTGTCATGAAGTTTATTGGTCCAACTACATATCGTGGAAAAGTATAATATTTAAAATTAACCTTAATTAGCCTTGCCCCTAAAAATTCCACCCACTCTAGTTGGATCGATAAGGTATGCACCATGATGCAAGAACGCAAAGACACTCGTCTTGTTTAAAGAGTCTACCTTCCTCGAGCTCCCGGAGGTTTCTTCAACTGATTTTCTTACAATATGGGTTCAAATATCACATTTCATGGAAACTGTTGAGACTGACAAAGTATCAAGAAAATAGTTTACAAAGATCTATGTCATGTAGCGACATGTAGCGAGGGGTTATGGGATATATTCACCGAGGTCGCCCGAGGTTAATATATTCCATGCCATTACCCCGAGCGAAAGTTTGACAAAGATTTTCAAACAAAACACGGTCCTATGAGAAAGACGTCATTAATCAGGTTATGGTTCCTGATTTCCCAAGTGGAATTGCAAAACAAATGCTTTTCCATTCTGTATACTGTAATGTTAACGAGCTTCATAAAAAAAAAACCCAGCTAAAGCATTTTTTGTCCAGAAATATTTATCAGTTAGCTCAATGGTATACAGTGTACAGTGTGGTCTAGTAAGCCTAAGGTCTTGGGTTCGATTCCCGATATGTCGGTATTTATCAAACATTTTTTTCTTCATAAAAAAAGGTGGAAAAACAAAGAAAACCGTGTCAAATTGAAATTACGAGCTGATAATTCGTTCTCTATTCAAATATTTAGTGTACGACTTCTGTAAAGAGAAAATCTATTATAAAATAAATTACGCTTGGCATAGCTTGTGCCAGTGACGCTAAAACGGACATCCCTACTGCTGAGATAGAAAACAAAAGCAGCAATTAGAAAAACTAAACAACAATTCCTGGAAGGCTAAGCCCGCATATGCCCCTCAATTGCTACAAGCAAATAAAAGTGAGGACATCAAAGACTGGATAGCTGATAGTACTGTTGAAGATGAAGGATAAGACACTGATAACATTTGGGCGGAGAGAGGGAGTCACATTTGGGCAGGGAGAGGGGTGAACTTTGGGCGGGGAGGGATGTGAACTTTGGGTGGGGAGGGGGTGACCTTTGGGTGGGGTGGGGGTGAACTTTGGGCAGGCCAGGGGATGACCTTTGGGTGGGGAGGCGGATGAACTTTGGGCGAGGAGGGGTGTGAACTTTGGGCAGGGAGTGGGGTGAACTTTGGGCGAGGAGGGGTGTGAACTTTGGGTGGGGAGGGGTGAACTTTGGGTGGGGAGGAGGATGAACTTTGGGTGGCGTGGGGTGAACTTTGGGTAGGGAGGGAGGTGAACTTCGGATGGGGTGGGTGGTGAACTTTGGGCGGGAGGTGAACTTTGGGTGGGGAAGGGGGAATAACTTTGGGTGGGGAGGGGGGTGAACATTGGGCAGGGAGGGGGGTGAACTTTGGGTGGGGAGGGGGATGAACTTTGGGTGGGGCGGGAGTGAACTATGGGTAGGGAGGGGTGTGAACTTTGGATGGGGTGGGGGGTGAACTTTGGGCGGGGCGAGAGGTGAACTTTGGGTGGGGTGGGGGTGAACTTTGGGCGTGGCGGGAGGTGAACTTTGGGTGGAGGGGGTGAATTTTGGGTGGAGTGGGGGTGAACTTTGGGTGGAGTGGGGGTGAACTTTTTGGTGGGGCGGGAGGTGAACTTTGGGCGGGGCAGGAGGTGAACTTTGGGTGGGGTGGGGTGAACTTTTCGTGGGGCGGGAGGTGAACATTGGGTGGGGAGGGGGGTGAATATTATTATTATTATTATTATTATTATTTAATATTGGGTGGGGTGAACTTTCGCTGGGGTGGGGGTGAAATTTGGGTCGGATGGGGGTGAACTTTTGGTGGGGCGCGAGGTGAACTTTGGGCGGGGTGGGGAGGTGGATGAACATTGGGTGGGGAGGGTGAACTTTGGGTGGGGAGGGGATGAACTTTGGGTGGGGATGGGGGTGAAGGATATGTACACGGTATATGTGTCTAATTGGTGGGTACTTGGTATGATGAATATGTAAGTGGAGTGATCATATCATGAGTAGAAATCTCGGTCATACATTCTAGGATGGGCTAATCCCATTTAATTGACCCCGCACGTAATCCAAAATGCCCTGCGGTAGGGTAGAGGGAAGGATTGCCACGGCTCTTGCACGACGCAACTGTCCTGCTCAAAGCTAGGCCAGGTGCTTTGAACGAAATGGAATACGACGTAAAATGAAAGATGACCTACCAGTAATGTAGTCAATGAAAATTCTCTATGCAATTATTACAAATTGTCCTAGCTGATTGACTAGAGCAGAGCACGCACGCATGCATGCAGTTGATGGTGATGATGATGTCCTATATATAGGTTTCAAGTCGAGGCTATCGGGTCAGTACAAAAACTTGACCCGATAGCCTCGATTTGGAACCGTTGTTCAGAGTCATTGGAGTGTAACTTCAATATCAGCTATCGAACCGTTGCGCGCAACGTTGCACGCAGCAGTTGCAGAAGTAGAATCGAATTTTATAATGTAGTTCTACGCGCAACAAATTGAATCGTGTGAGCACATCTGCAAAGTTGTCTGCAAAGTACTGTTAGAAGAATTTGTACAGCGCTCACGTCAGTACGTTGCGCTCAACGTAGAATTGCCACAAGTCGTCAGACTTTGCGAAATCTACGCTCAACGTTGCATGTAAAGTTGGACCGTGCATCCAGGCCTTTAAGGCCGATTTACACGGTACAACTTTTGCTTACAACTTTCGTACACACCTTGCTCATGTCATGACTTGCGTACCATTTACACGGCTACAACTAGCCTGCGTGGCCGCCTTTGGGGGAGGGGAGATGGGTTTCCTACAACTTTTTCGTGTTGTGTGGAACAGTCGTGAGCAAGTTGTAGGCTGATTTACACGAGACGATTCGTGTTGTAAGTAAGCGCGAGCAAGTTGTGTGCGACTGTAGCCAAAAGTTGTACCGTGTATTAAAATCGGCCTCAGTTAGACTTCGTTTCTGAATAAAACCACTCATAGTTTACTGTCGCTCGATGATGTTACGACAATATGCTTTGCCATGTGGGCTAAGATAATTTGCTGAACATGGATAGGTCGTCGCGCTTCTTACTAGAAAGTACTATATTAGACTACCTTTGTAGCGTGCCCAAGTAACACAGAGAGCCAGATTGTCAACTGTCGACTAAAGACTTACACATATTTTCGTTTAGATCATGCTTTTACAATATTGCGTAAACATGCGTTCTGATTCTAATTACAATACATTTATAATTTCGTAATGGAAAGTGTGAGTTGTCTATATCCGACGAGCACCCCCACCACTTTATATATGAGACCCCCCCCCCCCCCCCCCCCCCCCCCCCCCGAATAGAGCCTGCCTACAGCCATTTACATTGAAAAAGAAAAATCAACTAGCGATGGTAGTACTGTAACAATGGCTGAACGCTTGGCTTGTCCAGTTGGCTTGTTCAATGTCCACATAAATAACTCTGTACAAGGGTGTTCGTTGCTCATGTATGAGCGGACTGAAGGACTTACGCTAGGCGGGAAATGCCATGTTGTTCCTTTAATTGCAAATCTCAATGTACTCTCAAGATTCTCGTTCCCTTCAAGAGACTGGAATTCAATAGTCGTTCTTCCCGCGCTTTGGTTCTTTACGAAGATATACTGAACTGAGTGACTTCACAACCGGGCGGTAGGTACTTCATTTATGGTACAATATAATGTCCTCGTATACTGTTATATAACCAGTGCATCCCTATGTATCCCAGTGCATCCCAGTGCATCCCTATATATCCCAGAGTGACTTCGCAAACACTATTTCCTAACTAGTTGTAAAGCGCTAATGAACTTTAGGAATCATCGCTATATAAATTTTATTATCATTCACATTATTTTCTCCGGGATTTTCATTGGTCGAGAGACGACTACGTACGTCACTGCAGATAACTTCCTACGAATAAGTGTTTTCGTTCTCCTCGACAATGGCAGCTCGACTTTTCCAGAGTTGTTGTTTTAGGTGAGAGAAAATTACGTGAATGATAAAACAATTATTGATCTCGTTTTTTTTGCAAAATATCGTGATTTTGTCAGTGGCTCGCAGATAATTATTCTGCTCGCCACTGACAAGTCACGATATTTTGCTCAACCTCGTCCAACAATTGCTAATAAACAATTATTGGATGAGGTTTTGATAATATCCGCAATTTTCAATTGGTAATTATCATTGATAATTCCGGATACCGTAAAGTTCCGAAAGTAGCGAGGTCGTTACTTTCGGATTTAGCAACCTGTTACTTCCGGGGGGTCGTTACTTTCGGGGGGTCGGTACTTTCGGGGTGCTAAAATCGTTAAATTTTAGGAGCCATACCGTGTACCTTTGTGATGGGTCGACATCGTGTACGGTATTTCAACAGTACAAACTTAACAACAAATATTCACAGGCCTATCTATAGCTAAAACGTATTTTATGATGACTATTGCTTTTGTTCAGTTTGCTTATAAATGTGTAGCAGCAGAAGTACTAGCCTGCGAATACAGCCGCTTTTTTACGCTCGCCACAGGGGTCTAACTATAACATATTTAATATACCGTATAACATAGTTAATGTATTTCTGGTAGCAGTAAATGTTCTGGCTCTTTACGTGCTGTTTGCTGCTCTAGAGTTCAGATTGTATTATCTGTCGTTGGAGTAAGACGTTCAAGTTTTTCCTTGAGTTCGCTTTTGAGGCCTCTCAAACCCTTCTGTGCCTTGACCTCATAAATACAGGGTATCTCCAAGCCGCCACCCTGAACCCAAACACCTTCGGGCGCACTTCTGCTTTGGCCGGTAACACGGCATAATACGGTTATCATCTTGTCTACCAATGGTTTGTACAGGACTTCTGCAAGGCTATCAGGGACATGACCAATTGTTTTCTCTTGGCCATTGCTGTGGCTTGTTCCTGCTTTCATGACCACTGCGATTGCATGGTTTGAAGAAGTATTTGAAGGCTCAGGCACGCAGTTGCAGTTTTCATTAATTTTCGGATTACAACGATAGGAGTGATCTCCTTTGACTCGTGAAACGATCGTACAGAATTTACTGTACACTGGAGCCATACTTGTTAGTGTAGACTGACTGTGGTAGATCTGGGGAATCGGTGTTCGCACAGTTACGAGTTATAATCAGTAAATCCAGTAACAACTTTTAGTGGGAGGATTATCCGTCGGTTCACAATGTTATAAGCATGCATTTAACTGAAATCTATAGACGGATCCAAATAGACGCTACCGCATTGGTCAAAACAAGGGCGCGCCTTCGCGGCTGTGCCTTGACAGGTTTGTGCATGTTCATTGCAACATCTCCCATTCAAATGTCAACATGCAAAGTGTTTGCTTCTCTTGTAAGAGACAAACTAAGTATGTTTGTATACGATGCAATGTTCATTGCAACATCTCCCATTCAAACGTCAACATGCAAAGTGTTTGCTTCTCTTGTAAGAGACAAACTAAGTATGTTTGTATACGATGCAATGTTCATTGCAACATCTCCCATTCAAACGTCAACATGCAAAGTGTTTGCTTCTCTTGTAAGAGACAAACTAAGTATGTTTGTATACGATGCAATGTTCATTGCAACATCTCCCATTCAAACGTCAACATGTAAAGTGTTTGCTTCTCTTGTAAGAGACAAACTAAGTATGTTTGTATACGATGCAATGTTCATTGCAACATCTCCCATTCAAACGTCAACATGCAAAGTGTTTGCTTCTCTTGTAAGAGACAAACTAAGTATGTTTGTATACGATGCAATGTTTCTGTTTGCGTTCTATGCGAACCGAGAAGGAGCCAGATTACACGCCAATAAGCAAAGTGGGGATTTGTCATCAATGCATAAGTCGCATAAATCACCCATCAAATACCCCGCCAACACCAAGCCCTTCAACTGAGAATCACGAAAGTCCCAAAGCAACAAAAAGTGTTCCAGCTGACGAAGAAGAAGCAAAAGCAAGCGAAATACCAGCCAGGAAGTCAAGCCGAAAACAGTGGACTCGAGAGGAAAAACTTGAGTTCATTGACCTTTATCCAAGTCCAAGAATAAAGCCACAGCAGCGAAGGAATTTAAATTACGCCACACTGTTGAAATCAAACGAAACACCTACAATCCTTGGATCCAAAACGAGCATAAACTGCGAAATGCGAAGTACAAATCAAGGAAGCAGGGAGCTGGACGGTGTGCAGCATTTCCAGATATGCAGGTGAAGCTCTTCAATGAATTCAGAGAAATGCGTGTAAGAGGCATGAAAGTGAAGGAATGGTGGTTTCGTGGCAGATGTAAACAAATCATGGACGAACTGCATCCTGGCGTCGAATTCAAGATGTCTAACCATTGGTTTGACCGTTTCAAGTCAAGATACGATATTTCTCTCAGACGACCGACCAATGCTGCACAGAAAGAGCCGGAAACTTTACGCACATCAATGCAGCAGTTTCACCGATATATAAGAAAAACTGCAATTGAGAAATCGAAGGAGTTGGACAATGTGCAAGAGGGAATAGTAGGTCCATGGCAGTTAAGTGATATAGCAAACATGGACCAAACGCCACTCCAGTTCTGTTATAACACTAAAGGCGCTACATATGCCGAGTTCGGAGAGAAGACAGTATGGATCAGGACATCTGGGGAGGGACACGACAAGAGACAGTGTACAGTGCAGTTGACTATCTACGCTGATGGTGAACCACGCTTGAAGCCGCTTTACTAATTTTTAAGGGCAAGGGAAAGAGGATCCAGGAATAGGAAACCAAGCAGTATGACTCCCGAGTCGTGGTAAAATTTCAGGAAAATGCTTGGTGTGACGAAGACATGATGGTGTTTTGGCTCCGAACAATGTGGAACAAATCTAACATTTTTGGACAACCTCGTTCTAGACTGTTAACATACGATGCACACCGAGCCCAAATTACAGAGAAGGTGAAAACCATTGTGAGTCAGGAATGCAATACCCCCAGGGACCACCAGTAAAGTACAGCCACTGGATGTTGTTTTTAACCCATTGACTCCTACACCGGCCGAAACCGGCCGTAAACATCGATACTGCTTTGAAAAATTCTAACTTTCTGAATTTTCGTAACATCGATCTCATGGCCAGTTATTAGTGACAACTAGATAACTCTTCATATTTTAACCTCAAGTAAACTGACTTACAGGTCCGATTTCTGGGCATTAGTTCAATTTGTTTGCCATAAAAATCAAAAATGCGTGTTTTTGACGCAATTTTACACCTCGAAAATGAACGACATTTGACTTGGATTTTCTTCCAAAATACATCCTTGCGAAACAAAACGCCACTTTCTCAGCAAACTTCCATCTCTCTTCTTGATATATTCGTGAATTTTTCCCTCTCTATTCCTTAACATCGCCGAACAATAGCCATTTCCTTAGGACCACTTTCGCTAACACGTGTTTTCATTCTGCACGCCCGAAAAGGATGCCGGGAACATCCGTGATATTTCGACAGAAATCCTCCCGCCATATCCTTTTTTTAAGAATATATAGAGTGTCGAGCCACTCGGTCCTACAGGCAAAATATTGCACCGGTTGCATTCTTTTCAAGTTCAAAGTCGCCAAAAATGCCTTTGTAGGCCCTGGAATCCACCACAGAAAGACCAGAGAGACGATTTCACTTTGAGTCCGCCATCACTTGGAAAATCTCAACGAGCTGCCGAAATGTGTTCGTGAATTCGTATCTTCCTCCTGAGTTCTTCCAGGAGAACGGTCTCTACCACACCAGTCAAGCTTAATGATGCTGTCCTGGGGGCTTCTGTGGTGAATAATGGCTATAAACACTCTAAAAATGCAAAATTGGCCTTTTCGAGTAGTGATTACTACTAGCTCCTACGAACTCCCAAGAAGAAAGGCAGCACACGTGAAGACGCGAGCCCACAGGCATTCAGAACTGTCAAGATTTCCATGGAAACCCCTTATATGGAATCGAAATTTCCTACGACGTGATTAGGTCCAGAAAATCGCTAAAAAACTCAAAATAGCTCAGGAGCGAATGGGTTAATGCTGAATTCAAGAAGGCAGTAGACAAGCAAGTAACTGAACACATGGCTGCCAATCCAGAACAGTTCGTCACAGGGAAGGTGTCACTGAGCTGGAGATAGAAGAGTGTTGTTTACGAAGTGGGTCGGACAGGGGTGGCAAGAAACATCGATCGAGAAGATTAAAGACCACGGTGATCCGTTCCTTTGCTAAATGCGGTATTCGCTTCCAACCGATGGGTCTAGGGATAACGAGATTAATATCGAAGGCTTGGCGGACTACGTCATTGGTGAATCTGCTGATATAGAGGGCATCGTGTTTTACTCCGACGAAGAATCTGGTTGACATTTCAGACATTCCCTGAGTTTTATGCTAAGTTGCCTGAGTTTTATATTGAGTTTTATACTATATAATTTTTGTACCAAAACGGTATACCAGTGTAACGTATAACTAATTAGATGCGGTAGCTCACTATAGTAATTTCTTGCATCAAATGTACACTACCGTATGCTACATACCGGTAGCTATGGATTAATATTTAGGAATATTGATATACGGTCTGATACCGGTGTTTCTTTGTTATGTATAAGCCCCTCCGCATGGTCTGACTAATAAAACGTAACAACAATGGAACAATAGAGAGACGTTACTTTCGGGGGGATCGTTACTTTCGGGGGGATCGTTACTTTCGGGGGGATCGTTACTTTCGGGGGGATCGTTACTTTCGGGGGGTCGCTACTTTCGGGATTTGTTAGCAAGCATTGATTTTAACTGTTACTTTCGGGGGGTCGCTACTTTCGGGGGGTCGCTACTTTCGGAACTTTACGGTATTATCAAAACCGAATTCAATAATTGTTTTATTATATATTGTCTATGTGGATTGACTTATAATAAGTAAGCAATCCAACAACAACAACAACAAATGAATGAAAATGAAGCACTGTAGTAACCTACAATGAGATAACAACCAATCCGCTGACCTACCCAGGCTCATTTTTGCAGATAACTGCTACAGATAACCACCAGACCGCTGAAATATCGCTGGCGCGCACTGATAGATAGAACAAGACGCTCAATGAGCGTATACTCGGACATTATGACAAGTAGATCTCTATCTTTGCTCACCAACACACACCATTGGTAGAACAAGCCACAACCATCTCAAAATTGACAGACGAAGAGAAGAGACTATAGACCTTTTCATTAAAGCCACTAATCATATGCAGAGCAGATATACGCTTAGCCTCACTCTGACTCAACGAAACAAAAGATCTATCCAACGATGTCATTGTTTTATTGAGTCAGAGTGAGGCTAAGCAAAAGGTCTATAGAGTCATTCTTCCGTGACAATCTCCGATACTTGACCCTGTTTTTTGATCATATACGTCCAAGGCACGTTATGACAATGACAGTTGCGTGACGAGGGAGACTATTTGTCGGTGTATGTTGTGTCCTCGAGTGACGTTAGGATTGAAGACTAGAGGACACTAGTGCCAACCACGAAATATACAAATTCCAACGCTCCACAAGTACAGTGAGGTCTTTATTGACATATATTAACGCGGTGAAAACTAAGATACAATCAAGATATAAATGACAAATTAGGCGAGGAACGGAAGTTATATGAAACAAGTAAATTGTGCGAAATACAATGACGGAATAGCTAGATTATAGTGACTTACATCTTATGGTCTTGCACACTCTGAGCACTCCAAACCACGTTTTCAAAGGGACGCTAATGTATAGTGTTTCACCGGAAGTGCTAGGCTTACGTAATGACTAATCCAAGTAAAAATACAATTATGAAGTAAATAAATGTCGAACACAACACTCCTCGCCCAAGGACACGGTTCCTTGCTACTAAACTATGGTTAAAAACTGGTTACGAAAACTGACGAAAATAACTGAAACTAAAGTTCTAGTAAGTGTTCTTCCTTGCGTCGTTCAGGTTTTGTTGTCTTTCTTGGTCGACATCACAAACACGAGTTGGCTGATGGGTCGAAGCAAGGTTTTGCCTCCCTTTCCAGCGTGTGTTGTGAAGACCTCTGCTTTCCTTACTGCTCCGTCTTCACTCCTGATTGCCTTGGTGACTTTGCCGAGTGGCCAGTTGTTGCGGCGGGTTTCCTCGTTCTTGACAAGTACGATGTCTCCAACTGCTAGGTTAGGTTGGAGTTCTTGCCATTTCGCACGTCGTTGTAGGATCTGTAAGTACTCTCGTTTCCATCTGGTCCAAAACTGGTCTGCCAAGTATTGGACTCTTCTCCATCTCCTTCTCGCGTACAGATCTTCTGGGACGAAGTCTCCAGGGGGAGGAGTAAGAGGACGCTCCTTTGCTGTGAGCAGCATCGATGGGGACAGCGGCTGGACTTCATCTGCGTCGGATGGAACAGCTGCTATGGGCCGAGAGTTGACTATGCCGGTTACCTCTGCCATCAAGGTAGACAGCAGTTCGTGGGTTAGTTGAGAACTTCCGATCTGTGTAAGCATGGCATCTAAGATGCTCCGTATAGTGCGGATTTGGCGTGGGGCGGGTTGAAGATCCACTCGCAGCCTTGTTCCGTTGTGTACCGTTGGATCTTCTGTTGATCGGTCTCTGTCAAGGATTGTTCCAGTTCTGACTTGCCGCCGACAAAGTTGGTCCCTCTATCGCATTTGATTCTTGTGGCAGGTCCTCGTATGGCGAAGAATCTACGAAGCGCGCAGATGAACGAGCTGGCATCCATAGACTCTAGGAGCTCTATATGGATGGCTCGAGAGCTGAGGCAAGTAAGCACCAGTCCCCAACGTTTGGAGTTTGCTGCGCCTCCACGGAGTTTGCGGGTGCGTACGTACCATGGGCCAAAGACGTCGATTCCTACGTTCGTGAAGGGTGGACTTGGTTCTGTGCGGTCTTTCGGTAGATCTGCCATATGCTGTGTCATTAACATTCCTCTTGATTTCTTACAAGTTACGCATGCGTTGAGGACCTTTGTGACAGCTCCGTGTCCTGAGATAACCCAGTATCCTGCTTGACGTACAGCTCCGTGTGTGATCTGCCTGCCTTGATGGTAGGTAGTTTCGTGATAGTGGCGGATCAATAACTCCGACAAGTGATGACCTTTAGGGAGGATTGCAGGATGTTTCTCTGTAAATTCTAGTGACGAGCGTCGTAGCCTTCCACCGACTCGTAGAACGCCATCTTCATCGATGAAGGGGTCTAGACCGTAGAGGCAAGACTTCTTCAGAGTATTCTTCTTTCTTCTAGCGCTTTCCCGGTTGGCGTGGTCTTGGTCCGTTAGAGTGCTGAGTAGCTTGATCTCTCCTGATAACACTTCAGTCTGGACCATCTTTAGGAGGACTATGGTAGCTTTTTCGAGTTCCTTTGATGTTGGAAGTGGAGGACCGTCTCTATGTTTCATATCTGGGTCTTTGTGGCGGCCACCGTTTATCTCTCTTGCCTTTGCTACCAGTGTCGCTACGGCTCGGCGAAGAGACGCCCAGGTAGAAAACCGGGAAAGCCTAGACGTGCTCAGATCTGTAGTAACGTTTGTGGCCTTGACGTTGACTTTCCTCAATTCTGGGTCTTCCTCGTTTAGGGATACTTCTTCACCTGCAGACACTGTCGGGTGGGCTTGTTTCAGGAAGTCTGGCCCCTCGAGCCACTGGGTTTCTTTTAGTCTGCTTGCGTCGATACCTCGAGTAGCAAGATCTGCAGGGTTGTTGGTAGTTTCAACGAACTTCCACTGGTCGGGTTTCGAGACACTTCGTATGATCTGAACTCTGTTGGCTACGTAGGTGTAGAATCTCCTGCTTTCGTTATGAATATATCCCAGGACGACTTTGGAATCCGTGTAGAAGGTAACTTCATGAATCTCCAGGTCGATTTCGGACAAAATCCTCCTGACAGCTTGTACGACGAGTACGGCGCCACACAGCTCTAGACGAGGGATGCTTGTTGTCTTGGTTGGAGCGACCTTTGACTGTCCAAAGAGAAAGCTCACGTGTACATCGTTATTGTGGTTGATCAAACGCAGATAGACAGCTACACCAATTGCGTCTTCGCTGGCGTCTGAAAAGGCGTGAACTTCGGCTCGTGTGATTGGGCCAAAATCTCTTGGGTGGAGGCAACGCGGTGATGCATTCTGAAGGTTCGGTAAGGCGTCTTTCCATTGTTTCCATTGCCGCATTAAATCATCGGGTAGCGGATCGTCCCAGCCGAGATTGTCGCCGTTTCGTGTCTTTCCCATGCTGACGAGTTTCTGGAGGAGGAGCTTGCCTTTCAGAGTAACCGGAACTGCCAGTCCCATGGGGTCGTAGATGGAGTTGACCACTGAAAGGACTCCTCTTCGGGTGAACGGCTTGTCTGGGGTTGATACCTTGAAAGTGAACTTGTCTTCTTGTAGGTTCCACTGGACGCCTAGTGAGCGTTGAGTGGGAAGTGCTTCTTTACGTAGGTCTAGATCTCTGACGTCTTTAGCTCTGTCGTCTGCTGGTAGCGCTTCCATGACTTCGACGGAATTCGAAATCACTTTGTGGAGACGTATGTTGGCCGTGGCTAGCGCCGCTTGTGCGTTCTTGATCAAGGTGATTGTCTCCTCTGGTGTCGCACGTGACACTAGACCGTCGTCTACGTAAAAGTTCCTGTGGATGAATTCCTTTGTTTCTTCTCCGTAATGCTCCTCGCCGTCAAGCGCTGTTTTCTGTAGGCCGAACGTGGCCACTGCTGGACTCGGACCATTACCGAAGAGGTGCACTGTCATTTGGTACACGATGATCTCCTCTAGGGGGTCGTTGTTTCTGTACCAGAGGAAACGTAGGAAGTTTTGATGTTTCTGGTCGACTTTGAAGGAGTGAAACATCTGTTCCACGTCGCACATCGCCGCTGTGTTGTGGTGACGGAAACGCAGGAGTACTCCAAATAGGCTGCTGGTGAGGTCTGGGCCTGTTAGAAGCTCTTTGTTCAGCGAAACGCCCTTGAACTCTGCCGACGAGTCGAAGACGACGCGGATCTGGGTCGGTTTTCTTGGGTGGTAGACTCCGAAGTGTGGCAGGTACCAGACGTTTCCGTTGTTCTCGTGGCGGTTCAGCTGCGCATTAGGGGCCGGTATTGCGTGTCCCTTTTCGAAGATCTTTGCCATAAACTCGAAATAGTCTTTCTCCATCTGTGGCTTCCTTTTAAGGATTTTCAGGAGTCCGGTAAGGCGACTCTCTGCTTGATTTCTGTTGTTTGGCATTTTCACGTTTTCAGAACGGAAAGGGAGAGGCATTACCCAGTTCCCCTTGTCGTTCTTATGAATGTTTTCCTGCATTATCTCTAAAAACCTTCTGTCCTCCAATGAGTGGCTGGGTTCATTGTCAGATGCTGTTGTATGGTAGACGTCGTTTTCTATTGACTTTCTTGTGTGTTCGCCAAAGCTTTCTTTGACTTGGAAGTGGTTTGGGCAAGGCGACACTTCTAGCTGTACGTTTTCGTTGGCGACGTCGGGCGTAAATACTGCGGTGTGTTTTGTGGAAACATGAACTGGGCCTCCGATGCGGTTCAAACACACTTGACCTGTGATGGTCCAGCCAAGGTCTAGCTTTTGAGCCCAAGGGGCTCCCTTTGGGCCGTTCTTAAAGGCTCTGACCTTTAACAGCTCGGGCGCGTCTCTGCCAATAAGTAACTGAACGTCTGCTTGGTTGTCTAAGGGTGGTATCTCCTCTGCGATGCCTCTGAGGTGGTCAAATCGATTCGCGATTTCC
Organism: Actinostola sp. cb2023; assembly: GCA_033675265.1. Classification (NCBI taxonomy): domain Eukaryota; kingdom Metazoa; phylum Cnidaria; class Anthozoa; order Actiniaria; family Actinostolidae; genus Actinostola; species Actinostola sp. cb2023. The sequence goes on from JAUJYZ010000124.1 coordinate 149,910, forward strand.
GGGTTGGGAATTTCACCTTTGTCGCGGGGAATATGTGAGCACTCGACCAGAGTAGGCAATTTGGATGATTTTCCGTTGGCGTCGATCATTATCCCAGCGACGCGGCGACCGTAGTTGACCATCTTCTCACCGCTGCATGTTGACAGTAGGTACTTTTCTGAAGGACCGCTTATTTTCAGCTTGTTCACCAGTTCCGGCGCGATCATAGATGCGTTACTTTGATCATCGATGATTGCGTAGACTCGATGACGATCGTGTGGACGCTCTTGATGGAACACATCGACCAGCAATATCTTACTGCAAGATGTACCTCCTCTTTGACATACGGAAGTACAGTTAGACTTTAGCTCCTCTTCGTTCTTCTCTTTATGAAGGAAGGCAGGATGGCGGTCGCTGCCGCACTTAGTACAGGTGACCTCGACCTTGCACTCTTTTGCAACATGCCCTGTTTCGCAGCAGCGAAAGCAGAGTTTTTCCTTGAGCATCCACTCCGTCTTTTCCTCCATAGTTTTCGCGTCGAAGGCCTTGCATTCTGACAGCGTGTGACCAGTGCGGTCGTGGAACTTACATCGATTCTCTTCACTACTGGTCTTCAGGACTCGTCTTGTGTGCTCTTCTCTTACGGCTTTCCTACTCGATTTCTCTCCCTGATTTAGGGGTTGGACTCCACTGGCTTGGACGTTCGGATGATTCTTTTGACTGGCTTGTTGTTGCACCATGGAGGCGAACCTGTGGAAGTCTGGGTAGGCGTCGTGGTGCTTTGCCGCCCATGCGACAATTTCCTTCTCCCATTTCGATCGTAAAAAGCGGGGCAATGTTTCCACCACCGGTCGTATCACGTTCGGGTAGTTAAGACACGAAAGTCCCGGTAGATAGTCAAGTTGACTGTCGACGTCTCCACACAGGTCTGCGAAGGTCTGTAAGCCGCGGAGGTCTTTCTCGTCGAACTCGGCCTTCTGTGAAAGGCGTTGTATCAGTACATTGGTAATGGCGGCGGTGTTGCCGAAGCGCTTTTCCAGCTCCGACCACAGTTGTTGAAGAACAACTGAAAGGTCGGAGTGGTGTCTTCGTCTGAAGTTGTCTACCACGTTTTGAACTTCACCGATGGTGAAGTTCCTCAGATAATTCATTTCTTGAGCGGGCGTAACGTCCGCGTCCTCGATCATGGCTTTAAACGACCTTTTCCACGGATGGAAGAGGGTGACTTCACCATCGAAGATGTCCGGGTGGCACTTGGGAAGGCTTTGTTTGGACAGTCCAAACACGAGGCGCTGGTTTGTTGCGGTGAAGCTTTCTAGAAGCCCGATGGTATAGTCTTGTTTGGGCGTTGATGCTGCGACGGGAAGACTAGGAAGGTGGTGCGTCGGGTTAGGCGTTGGCAACGTGTTGGGATGGGTGTCAACCCAGCTTCTAACACGCTCTTCAGCATTCCTCTTTTCTTGTTCGTCGCTAAGTTCTAACCGTTGATTGTTAGTTGTTCCCAGGTCTTGTTCGTTCTCTATATCTAACTCTTCATTTATGCACCTTTCTATGGCCTCAACTCTAGCATCGGCGATGGCTTTGGCACGGTCTGCTGTCAGTAACGCCATGTCGAGATCGTGTTGAGCCTGACGCTCTTCTTTCTTACGATACTCTTCTGCTTCTCGTAACCGTCGGGTTCGTTCCTTCTCTGCGATGAGTTTGTCGAATTCGGCTTGTTTCTTTGCTGCCGAGGCTTCCGTTAGAGCCCTTCTTCTAGCCGAACTCGCTGAGGTCACTGACGAGCGGCAAGACGAGTGGGAAATTGATGAGTGGCGAGATTGCCGTGATGTGTGTGACCTTCTGTCGTGATCTTGGCTGTTTCTGGCTTGTGTTATTACTCCATGTGCGCGTTCTAGGCGGCTATACTCCATCGTCAATTTCGCTTCTTCCTCATAGTCTCCCCATTTATCGTGTTGGTACAATTCTGTTAGCTGTAGAAGAGTTTCTTTATATTTCTCTGTTGCGTCTTGTAAGAGTCGTAAGTCGTTGTCGTCG
>JAUJYZ010000463.1:0-125588 GCA_033675265.1 Actinostola sp. cb2023
ACGAGGGGCGGGGGGACTGGCTGTTTAAGAAATGAGGACTTTCAGAACATGGGCGAGGGGACGCCCGAAGGGGGGCATTGGTGGGTTCAAAGGCGACAATGCCCCGCGCGTCAACTATAGGGTGATGTCATAAGTTGGCAAACAAGGCAATACACAACTTTATGACGGCACCGAACCAGTGTCACGGCCCAGTCTCTTGGTCCCACATTTTGGGTTGAAAATGATAATTTGTCGGGAAGCAAAAAGAAAATGTTTCGCACGCTCAAGTCGATGTTTAAATACAGCAAAATGTTCAGAGAAAGATCATAACAACATAATGTACAATAAAACAGGATCGACAGTTTCGTTTCATAGCCTCTTTTAAAATGAATGTATGAAAGTCAGAAAAACAAAAAAACACAGCAACAGGTATTTCCCAGCAAAATTACGTGTCCATGTGTATTCCCTTGCCGCACTTTCTATGACTGAAGTAATCTGTAGTAATTCCATGGACCGCAAGAGAATAACTGTAGGGTATAGAGTGATTCTCCAATAAACCTGTGCATTACTCTTTTGTTTGTCTTTTGTTACTTTTGCATCTATATACACTGACAGCTCTTAATTAAGTCAGTTCACTCTGTCGGGCCGCCATTTTGAATTGGGGCGAACTCGGCAAAATTTATAGAATCTGGTCACTGTTGACTCGGCCTAACTCCGCTCGATTTCGTTTGATTTTTCAAAATGTAAACTTCGTATACTCAGCAGGCATGCATATGAGTTATTTGGACTGGAAATAAGAACCAATGTAGGTGTTTTTAACTACCTTTGTTCCGAGTCGATTCTTCTTTTCAACGAATGGATCTTAAATTTCCGAGCTAATTTGCAAATTCAACGTAGCCGAACGTTTTAATTTTGAAAAACACAAATCTTTTTTTTTCCGGTGGTGGGCTTCGATTTGTTGCCTTCCAATAAACCCATCATATTATAGGTCCCTAAATAACAAAGAAGAACATATTTTCCGTAAAAATGGGTAAGTTTTTAACAATCCAGCGAAACTCGATCGGAGTTTTACGGCAAAGTCACAGTGGGATCCGCAGATTTCTATAAATTTTGCCGAGTTTGCCCAAATTCCAAAATGGCGGCCGCCAGCGGTGAACTGGTTTATTTTGGAATCACTCTATCTCTGGTTGAGTTTGAGAATTTATTGAGAACTTCTTATTAACCTGTTATTTTATTTCAACGATCCTTTACAAACGATAAAGGCTTTCATTCAAACCTATCCTGACCTACAACTTATAAGTTGTAGTAAATTCACTGATTAAAACGCATGGTGTTTTCAGATACAACTGTTGAATATCACGCTGTAACTCCTGCTTGTTCTTTACGCCAGGTTTCCCGTACTCCTGTCTTTCTTCAGCTCTAGACAGTGCCTGCGCGGGAAGGTCCGTTTGATGGCAGTTTTCCCTGGACGAATCGGCTAACATTGCAACCAGGTCTCTGATGGCTGTATTTTGCATGTTTTTCAACCCGACCAGGCTGTCGACGACTGAGACGGGGAGTTTGATGGGGTTCGTTTTTCCTTTGGTAGTAAACGCCACGTAGGTTCAGACTTTTATACCAACGCAAATGTGTCACGGGGGCGCTCATATGATGCGCTTGCTCACATTTTCCACCAGCTTCCGTCGCCATCGCCACGTGTTCTCCGAAATCGGCTTGATCCCCTTTCTGAATTCTCCAACTTGTCCGTCCTCTTCTGTTTCGCTTGAGCACTTCGTGCTCAGAACGTCAGGCCCCCGACTTGTGACCCATCAACTCCTGCTTCAAGGGCACAGATATCCGTCTAAGTTAACTTTGAACTCGAGGCGACCTGCACCTTGGACTACCACTAGGTGGAGCGTGTGCCTGTTCGTCCTTGGCATTTCCACCTGTTTCTCTTGAACCATAGGGTTGATTGGACAAGCGCTACCTTCGACGAACTCCGGTCGCGATATTGGGCCTTTTCAACAGTATTATTTTTTGGCCGTATCATTTCCTCGGAAGAAGTTCATCCCGTGTTCTAACTAGGCACTTCTGTTAAATGAATTCGGCAGCAATCGATTTCCGTCCTTGAAACTCACTTTGTTATTTGTTACAGTATTTTCCTATGTCAAATTCTTGGTTTTTATTGTAACTGTCATCGACCGGCGACTTATCTTGGTCAGCTGGGTTTCTCCACCATGTCCGTTACCCGGAATTCTACACCGCGGGGTTACCCCGGTTCCTCAAAAAAAACACCACGGGGGTTACCCGGTTTATCCACCGACGTGTGTTATGACAGATATCCCTTTCCATGCGTGGTTCCAAAGTGACTTTGAACTTTCTGGCCAATTTCTAACAGAACTAGTTCGATAGCAGCTTTTCCTATATTTGAATAAAGAGTATTACTACATGAATCCATCTTAATCGAAGTCAGATTCTTGCGACTGTTGTTCTAATGAATGGTTCTTTGGGGCTTTTCCTTGCGCCGACGTCGTCCGAATGCGGCTTCGAGTTCCACGAAGTGATACATTTACCAACTACAGGTAAGATTTCTGGCGATCACGTGGTCAGCAGTCCTCTCGTCTAAAGTACATGGCGGTAAGTCAGCGGATTGCCCTCGTTGGAATGGTTGTTGGTGTTTTGACAATTTGTGAATATCTTACTTCCTGGTGGAAATCCACTGGATGCGTCTCGCCAAGCCCCTGGTAACAGAAACCACAAAAAAATGCTACGCTACGTCAAATTTTGACACCAATCCTCCACCACATCCAATCGGGCAACCCAACTTCAAATAATAAACCAATGTCCACCAATATACATTCCGCAAGAAGAGAACAAAACGGAGCTCCAAAAAAAAAACGCGAGGAGGTGTTTAGGAAAGCTTGAAAGCTATTGTACCCTATTTCTTAATTCCATGTATAGTTCTGTACTTCTTCAACCGAATTTCAGGATTTTTGTTTCATCAGAAACAAAGTAATGAACGCAAACCGAACAAATTAGTAAAGTTATTTTTACCTGATTCTGTTTTGGGGCCTGTGATGCAGTTATTCGTGGCCTTCATGATATGGGGTCCTAAACACAAAAGCTATCCAAATCAATTAATGCAACTACATTTTGTTTAACACCATACACTGTGCACTCATGCTCAATAGCCCGTGGTGCTCTTCGTGCGCAGGTTTTCAACGAGCACACGAGCTGGAACCTCTCAAGCATGAACCGAGCACTAAAAATCTTACAGTTATTTCCCAGTTTTAGTTGCTCGTGCCCAATATAACGGTGGGGCAGGCCGAATCTTTTTAGCTGACAAGTATCCACAATGGATGGATTGGTGTGCTTCATTCCAGAATCCTCATTCCTCACTTCTCCATTCCGACCAATACGAACGAACTTCAAGGCGATGACGTAAGAGTTTTTGGTATTGGTTTGGCCTCCTTCATATCCACCTTGTAGCATAAAGCTTTTTCCTTCAAGTCATCAACAAGCAAAAGAGTCGATCACTAATCCCTTATTGTGCATTCACCACCGTCCAACAGCAAAGTTAACAAACCATTTTCCAGCTTTTGTATTTATGCGGACTCCAGGGAGTGTATTTACCAAATACAGAAGGAGACAAAGTTCTTGCATTAGAGTTACTGTCCTTGACCTGTAGTGCCTCAGTCGTTGAGGAAATTGTGTTGGCTTTCTCATTGCAAAAAGTGGAAGTTTTTCACTTTTTTTTGTGGTAGTCCTTGGTGAAGTTTTTGGTGTTTTAGTAGTTTGAAGCAGACTTAGTAACCCGTGCATTGGAGTAGCGACCTACATGATTAATTGATCAAAAGGTGCTTAGTGATATATATTACAGTAGACAGTAACGTACGAGAGTATCATATGAACATTACACTACTGTAAAAGAACGAAAAGAGACCCCCGGACATCACTTGGGGAGGGGCATGTTTACGAAGTAAAGTATATAGATAACAATAATAATAATAATGGTCGTTTCTTATATAGCGTATTTTCAAACTGTCCCAATGCACTTTAACAACTGATGGGACTTTTTCAGGCTGCATATGAAAGGCCCCACAGCAGCCGTGCAGCTTACAATCATGAGGAGAGGTATATAGAGGTACTATGAAGGCATGATTTTCTGTTCATTTTTCAGTCTAAATGTCACTATCGCGCCACGCCCCCCTACTCAGTACTCGTATACCCCACCTTTGTAGGGTTTGATCACCAGAATGGAACCCAAGTGAATGGTTTTTAAAAACAGAAGAGCTACAGATAAATAGACCGAATGCAATAATGACATCCAATTTCAATTGCCATTGTTATCTGGACTATGACTAGCCTCTCATTCAGGTGAAAAAGAAAATGCCTTTTGTGTGTTTTCGCACAATGAACACGAGGTTAGTCAGTCCAGAAACAATGGCAATGGAAAATTGGACGCCATTATTGCATTCGGTCTATAGAGGTTATTTTGGTTTAAGTACTAGATTATTTTTTTGGGGGGGGGGGGGGGACAAAGTGGCTCCCTCAGTCTTTTTTGGGGCTTCCTGTTGGGCTATTTATAGATCCTAATAGAAGGTCCATGTGGAGTTGGGTTGGGGTTGGTCCCTATCCTTATTAGTATTGCTAGGATGAATACCCGCTAGGACTAGAGGGTTCAACCATGTTCCTATCACAGAGATGGTGAGGGGTCGACCAGGGGATCATCCCACAATGAATGTTTCGCTCAAGCACCATCTAGCTGGTTAAATACTTCACTTGGATGTTTTGTTGCTGTTGAAGAATTTGAAGAATAATAGCTGCTTCTCCTGGAATCCATGAATAAACAAATGAACGGACAAATGAATGACAGGGAAATAAAAAGATTCAACTAGTATAGACTGTGTCAGTGTGTTTATCAATCAATCAAGCGGACCAAAAAAGGTAACACAGGCCAGCCCAAGCATCGCAAATTCCAGGAACATTTGTTACATCTCCTCACGTTCTATGAAATTAATACATGTAAGCTTATATGATCGAGTATATATCAAAGCAAGAGCAGAGTATATATCAAAGCAAAAGCAAGACCAGAGCCCAAAAGCATATAAAAGATGGCGAATCAACTGCGTAGACAATAAAAGGGATTGGTTTAGAACAAAAGGATTTGAGGCTTTATACACATACCACAACTGAATCCAATTAATTTTGAGTAAAGCTTTACCTCGAAGTATATTTCCCCTGCAGTGATGAAGCATTCCTTTCTGCTCGAGATTTCGACCTCTCTAACTTTACCCTCGATCTCCGCTTTCAAACGACTCTGTGAACAACAGAAATCAGTGAATCACGTTCATTTAGTCCTGACTAGCACAGACAATTCCAGACACTTTCTAGTTTCTAGTGCAAACAAAAGAGCTACTGATCTTCGGAAATGAGGCGATTGTCGTAAATTCGTCGCACTTACATAACGCTGAATTAATAATAATGAAAGCCGTAAAAACTCTAGCACTTTCTTCTCACCTTTGAGTATTTTGATAGAATATCTTTTCAGAGATAGCATCGAGCTCATTCAAAGCTTCGATGCAGCGAGTAGCCATATTTTGTCGCCAAAAATTGAGGTTAAAATGCCAGCTGTTTCATGTTGGGTTTCGTCCGCCCTCGAACAGCGAACATCACGTCATGTGGTAAATAACAAATCAGGCTTTTTGATAACGTGGAATATTTTAGATAGGCTCTGAATATCTGACGAGGTATTGATACGATAAATATCAACAAAAGTTATCCCACAAAGTCTCGAAGTCACTCGCACTGACATTTCTCCTTTGTTTTGATCACAGATGTCATAGCGACAAGCACTCAATTGGCTGCCCTGTCAATAACCTCCAAATAAGGGAGCGCAATGTCCTGGATTTAATTACTAGCGCCAATCTGATTGGGTCTAAAATGATGTCATATCCAACTTTGTTCTCCCGCCAAACACGTTTCAAAATTCCTTTGAGAAATATCAGAGTTCAATTCATGGCTAACTGATCGCGGAATTGAGTAATTTTTAAACGCTACAATGGCCACTCAGAGCCCTACAGAGAACTTGCTACCAAACTGGAAGCGTGCTGGAAAGGTTCAGAGTGAATCGACGAAATCTGAGCAGGACAAAGTGGACAAAAAGCCAGCTCCGTTTTAAAGTTTCAGACACCGCGAAGTGAGTTAGAAGTTGGTCGATCGTTTTAAGTTGTCTTGTATTTACTTCTTTTATAGCCAAAACAAGAGGTCGTACATATTGTAGACCGTTTTATAAATATTTCCTTTTGTGTTTTCCAGGCCTATTCTAGAGGGAACAAGCTCTGTTAAAGGAAAAACTTAAATCTCAATTGACATGGAAGAAAGACAAAGATAAGTGGCTCGCTTCGACGTAAAAATCAGCCGATGGTATGACTTTTTAAAGCGGCTTTTACTTCAAATAGGCATTTTCCATAAGTTTACAGTTGTTTTTAATCCAGTATTTATGTATAAACTTTCGATTTTGTGTAAAATAACCGCTAGATTTGGATTAAATTTTCACGTGTTGCGCCCGCACTATAATCACCTGGGTCGTCGTTTATCGATCATGTGGGTTTTTACACTGCTATATATTTGTACTTTGATTATTGGCATATTAGCTCATAAAAATACCGGCCAAACACCCTTCCTTCATAGTAAGTTTATGTGTTCTTTTTTGGCCTTGTTTGATCGTAAATTAACCTTGTCATAAGATTTGTAGCATGACGGTTAAACTTAGTTTCTTTAATTTCGTTGAATTATTCAAAACCATAAAAAGCCTTGATTACTGTCGTTGACATCTAGGGGATATCTTTATCATTCAAACCAATAAAAGCCGAAACTATAGAAATAGTGTTTTTTTTTCCCTTCTTTCCGCGAAAATTAGTAACATTTACGTGTATATTTTTATGGTATATTTGAGGCGCAGAAAGCGTGTTTTTTGTGGTCAAGGCGTTAATGGCCCAAATTTGCATTCGAAAACACTTGAACTTCAGTATATATTCCAATTCCCAAAATAATAATAATCTCCACATCTTGTTAATTATAGAAATGATTGTTGATTTTCGTCCTTTGTGATTTCATTCAGTATTCGTAGATATTATTTGCTGTTTTGAATAAACAGTATCATTTGAAATCAATGCATTGTAACTGAAACAATAGGCAATTGATGATTTCACACCTCTGGGATTACATCATCTAGAGTTATGTTGTCCCCTTAATATTTATACAAAATATTGTATACTAGAAATACATGATAAACAGCATTACAGAACTGGACTAGCTGTCACAGTATTTTGTTACATTGGTTTATTTCTAACATATGCCCACATATGCAAAAGGTTGAAAAACCCAACATGCACAATAGTTTGCTGTCCAGCTCAGTGAGTTGTGGCTGTCCACAGGGAGCCCAAGCTTACTATCAGTGTATATATACATGTGGCTTTGAAATGTGCAAATAAAAGTCATAATTTTTCATCAAAGTATTTGTTGTTGCTATATATTATGTTTAAAATCCTCTCTGAGTTGCCTGGAGTTGTTATTTGAGTTCAATTTGATTGTTTTACGTTTTTACTTACCTTTCTCTCCCTATTCATAGTAAAGGGTGAAACCGAGAGCAACTTCGAAGCCAACCGGGCCCAACAAAATGTCCCGTTTCACCAACAAATATACTTCCAATCACGTTCAGATTCACACAGCTCACGGCCAGACAATGCACTTACACGGCACTGCACAAAAACGATGAAAGTGAAGCGATTCTAATAAATACATCGAGAGCAATCGTTTAGAACTTGCATTTTTCGATGCCACTAACACACAATCGGGCCGATCTGCGCAGACGGTACTGGGACCCAGCACCAAAGTATTTCCACCGGGAGGTCCTGTTGACGGGGAATAATTTGTTTCATTCAAAATTACCACAGGACCTCCCGGTGGAAATACTTTTGGTGCTGGGTCCCAGTACCGTCCGCGCAGATCGGCCCGATTGTGTGTTTAGTGGCATCGAAAATGCAAGTTCTAAACGATTGCTCTCGATGTATTTTTATTAGAATCGCTTCACTTTTCATCGTTTTCTGTGCAGTGCCGTGTAAGTGCATTGTCTGGCCGTGAGCTGTGTGAATCTGAACGTGATTGGAAGTATATTTGTTGGTGAAACGGGACATTTTGTTGGGCCGGTTGGCTTCGAAGTTGCTCTCGGTTTCCACCCTTTACTATGAATAGGGAGAGAAAGGTAAGTAAAAACGTAAACAATCAAATTGAACTCAATAACAACTCCAGGCAACTCAGAGAGGAATTTTTAAACATAATATATAGCAACAACAAATACTTTTGATGAAAATTATGACTTTTATTTGCACATTTCAAAGCCACATGTATATATACACTGATAGTAAGCTTGGGGCTCCCTGTGGGCTGTCTTAGAGAGAGCGAATCTACAGTAAAACAGTGCAGTACGGACCAAGCAAAGGTGTTTGTCTTAGAGAGAGCGAATCTATAGTAAAATTATTATTATTATTAAAACAGTGCAGTACAGACCAAGCAAAGGTGTCCGTCTTAGACAAGATCTGCATAGAGAGTTGACTGTACTTTAAATTATTGATACAGTGTTGCAGATTTGTTCCTTTTTGCCATTTGTAATGCTTACATGTATGTGGCTATCAACATAAACTTATCAGTTGTAACTTTTGAAAAGCAGAATAGCAACTAAAACATTCAAATCCTATTTATATTGGTAAGAATATTGATATTACAGCCATGTGGACAAACGGTATAAATGTGGATTAATAAAGACCATATATTATAAGAATATTGAATAACTCAATTAAAATGTTGTACATCAGCCATGTGAATATTTTTTCTGCATCTTTCAGGTTGCAAGACCAATATCCCCAGGAGCAGCTCCTAAGCAGATTTTTCCACAACAGTCCTGCAGCAACAGTAAGTCTCTATTTCCATGGTACTTTGGTGATCATAGACCTTTTCACAGATAGACCGGAAGTAGCTGAACAGAGTGCATTCTGGTCTAGATTTGGTACAAACACAACAATCCAGGCGCCATATGGGCTGCAATAATGACACAAGATACTCCGCACCTTGACATGTGGCATAATGACCCATCTAACATTAGTAAAATATAGTAATCTCTAGTGACTACATTATACGGTCTACCACGTATAATTTTCATTTTATGCTATTCAAATTGCCGTTATGCACAAAGAAACGAAGGAAAACAATAAAACGAACCTTTCTTGATATCTTGTGTCATTATTGCAGCCCATCACGGTACACCGAGGCATGATGAAGTGAGTTTGTTTATGTTCTTCCAGAGTTTTTCGATCCAATATGGTGCTCAGATTGTTGTGTTTGTACCGAATATAGTCCACAAATCCATTGCGTTCGGCTACTTCCGATCTATCCGTGAAAAGGCCTATTGTATACATGTATATACTGTAGGTTATCTTGTGTGCTATTCAAGAGTCATTTACAGTGTGGCAATACTAGTCTGAAAGTGCTTGATAATTTCCTTTCTTTCTTCCTATCATCCTTCCTTCCTCCCTTGTATTCTTTCTTTCTGTCTTTCTTCCTTTATCCCTTCCTCTCTCCTTTCCTTCCATCTATTCTTCCTTCCGCCATTAATTCTGTCCTTACCTTGCTCCTTCCCTGCCTGCCTTCCTTCCTTCCTTCCTCCTTTCCTCCTTTCCTAATAGTCTGATTTATTTTGTTTTAGTCTACAAAGCCACCTTCACCTCCACCAAGACGGCGTACTAACTCACCATCAAACTCGTTCAATGCTGGTACGTCAAGAAGCTCATCACCACTGGCTGAAATCTCACCTGAGTTTAAAAGAAATATAGAAAAGGCAACACGTGCCAGGCTGTACTTACTGCATCAAGTTGGACCAAACTCTTTCTTGATTGGTGGGGATTCCCCTAATCACAAGTTTAAAGTGATTATAGGATCACAGGTAAATTATTATTAGATATACTTAGTACTTGACCCTTTAATGATTGTCAAGGGGAATCCCCTGTAATATTTGCAGTGGTGACAGATTACATACATGCATGTACAGAGCATCAATCAATCAATCAATCAATTTATTTATTCCATTTCAATTAAAATATAATAATTACAAATGATTATTAAAAGGAAAAGGAAGACTAAACAAACCCAAAAGGGCTTTTACAAGTAGTCTCCCTTATTAAATTAAAATATCACTAATAAATATAAAACGTATCAGGGATCAGTGTTTGTAAATAGGTATGGCATATATACAAATTTTGTAAATTGATAATATTTTAATTAACATTTCATATATTATTTAATCAACGAGTCAGCGATTAATAATTTTTTCATTCTGCTTTTAAACATATTTTTTGAAGCAGAGGTTCTTATTTGAACTGAAAGATTATTCCAAATTGAAGTTCCTTTTGATTTAATAAAAAATCGACCATAGTTAGTTCTGTATCTAATCATGTGTAGGTTTTTTTGATGCTCTAGTATTATGATGATATAAATTTACATTTGTTTGGAAGAAATTGCTAAACATAGAAGGTAAATTATTTGAATGATAATCATACATAAATAAACTTGAAACAAAGTCATTAATTTGAAAGATATTGAGTAGCTTTAGATTTTGAAATAATGGTAATGACGAAGCTCTATAATTGGCAAAATTGATGAATCTTACTGCCTTTTTTTGTAATTTAAAAATTTGTTCTAATCTAGAAGGATAATTACAACCCCAAACGAGGTTTCCATAATATAGATAAGGGTAAATCAGGGAATTATATAGAATTACCAGAGTGTTTTTGTTGACAAAATATCGAGCTTTGCATAAAATGCCTATGCTTTTAGCAACTTTATTACTAACGTAATTTATATGATGTTTTCCATGTTAAGTTTTGATCCAGTATGATACCTAAGAATTTGGTGGTTTTAACGTTTGAAACTTGATGGGATTGCAAACTAATGTTCATATTTTTACTTGTTGGTTTATGTTTTGATTTAAAAACCATATAATTTGTCTTTTTTAAGTTTAGGGTTAACTGATTATACTCAAGCCACGTTGCAATGTTTGATAATTCATTTTTGATGAGGGATTCAAGTTCATTTAAATCCTTTCCCGAATAAAACAAGTTAGTATCATCTGCAAAAAGAATAAATGAAGTCTTTGAGCTGCTTGTGCAAATATCGTTTATGTATAGCAGGAATAAAAGTGGACCTAGTATAGAGCCCTGAGGTACTCCGCATTTTATAGTTAATTCGTCTGATGTAGTATCATTAATTTTTACTATTTGTTTTCGATTGCTTAAATAGCTTTCAAACCATTTTTGAGAATTACCTCTTATTCCATAGTGATATAATTTATTTAGTAAAATGTTATGGTTAACAGTATCAAATGCTTTTGATAGATCCAAAAAAATTCCCACTGCATATTTATTGTGTTCAATAGAATCTACGATTTTTTCTGTTAGATCAACAATTGCATGAATAGTTGATCTATTCTTTCTAAATCCATATTGATGACTGGTTAAGATGTGTAATTTGTCAATATATTTTATTAGTCTATTATACATTAATTTTTCTAGAATTTTAGAAAAACATGGTAAAACTGAAATAGGTCTGTAATTAGTTAGGTCATTAACATCCCCTGCTTTAAAAACAGGTGTTACAATTGCTATTTTAAGTTTGTCAGGTACAATACCAGTTGTAAATGAAAGGTTAAATATATAAGATAATACCGAGCTTATTTTTGAAGCAGCGTGTTTAATAACTTTAGGATGAATTTGATCAATACCACTACTTTTGTTTACGTTTATTTTTCCCAACTCTTTTTCTACTTCACTTGGTGTGATTTCACTTAAAAACATGGAATTTAAGTAATCACCAGTTAAATAATTATTGTACATATCGTTACTCTTATCAAATTTTTTCGCAAGTTTAGGACCTATGTTTACAAAAAAATCATTGAAATTGTTTGCTATGTCACTAGGGTCAGTCAGTTCTTTTTGGTCAACTACAAATTTTGACGGAAAAGAGTGCGTATTATTTTTTCGGTTCAGCAATTCATTTAGAGTCCGCCATGTTTCTTTTGTATTACCTTGGTCACTTGTCAGTTTTTTTATGAAAATACAGTTTCTTGGCGATTCGAATTGTATGATTCAATTTATTCCGATATATTTTATATTTCGATTCATTGGTTTGCGTAGGTTTTACTCAAAAATTTCTTATGTAATCTGTGCTTATTCTTTATAGATTTTACGATTCCGTTAGAAATCCATGGATTATCCGACCTATTCAAATGTGCCTTACTTACTTTCTTTAGTGGGAAGTGTTTATCATATAAATGAGTGAAGATTTTTAGGAATTCGTTATATAGTTCATTAGGGTCATTAAACTTTTTTAAATTGTTCCAATTCACTTTATCAAGAGCTTCCGAAAAAGCTTTTAAATTGTCTTCAGTGATTCTTCTTCGTAATGTAACGTTGTTATCATTCTTAACTTTAATTGGGTTATTGTGGTCGATCAAGAATATTGGTAAGTGATCAGATAAGTCATTCAATAGAATTCCACTAAAATAATTAGTGGGTTTGTTAGTAAAAATATTGTCTATCAAAGTGGCTGAAGAATTTGTTATTCTTGTTGGCCTATTTATCGTGGGTACTAACATCGAAGATATCATTTGATTAAGAAAATTACTTGAATTATTACAGTGTTTATATTTTAGTAAGTCAATATTAAAATCACCCAGAAGATAACAAATTTTGCCTTCCTTGTCAATAGCAGTTAACAGATCCGTTAATTTACTATCAAACTCATCGTATTTGTTATTTGGTGCTCTGTAGATCACTCCAGTAAGTGAATTTTTAGAGTTGGAATTAATGATTTCAATAAAAAGACATTCAGCAATACTAGAATCCATAGTTAAATCGTTTCTCAATTTAAAATCTATATTATTTCTTACATACATACAGACACCTCCACCAAGTCTTCCATCTCTATTGACCGTAATCAGTTTATATCCTGGTATGGCATAGTATTCAGTATCATTATTGTTAAGCCATGTTTCAGTAAGAGCTATGATTGAGAAGGGATAGTTAAGGAGATTTATGTAATCCAAAAATGAGTCAAATTTGTTTCGCAAACTGCGAATGTTGACATGTAATAAAGACATGTTTCCTTTTGATGCTAACCTGTCAACATGATATGTAAATTCATTGCTTAAGTAATATTTGTTTGCTGAAATTTTACAGTTGTTAAAGTAATTAGCATCCGGATCATGTTGCATAGTATTATTATTCTTGGTATCATACTGGAACAAATCAAGGATTGAATTTTCAGAAATCATTGCTAATCATATCAAAACTAGTTCAAAAATTACTATTATTGGTTAATTTAAGAAAAAAAGACTTTAAAGTTATAATTAAGTACATGTTCATTTGTACGTGCTAGCTGTTTAAGGACGATAAAGTTGGCCAGAAATGTATAACTTATCTTTTGATAGTACTGCCTTTTTGCCTTCTTGCTTTGCTTTCTTGAAGATAGGATAAAGTTTTTTACGTACTTCATTTATTTCTTTTGGGAACTGCTCACTTATGGCAAATGATGTTCCCTTGAGTTGATGAGCATTCTTCCTTGCCATCTCCTTGTCTTGGTACTTTAGGAATTTCGCCACGAGTGGTCGAGGTTGAGATGAACCGCGTCGGAACATAGATGTAGTATCACCTTGCTTGCCTGGTACTGAAAGGACTTATGGTTCTGAAGGTTAATTAATAATTATTAATATATCGTAAGGTGTCTGCCTTCGATGAAAGACTAGTGGAAGTATCACTTGAATAGATTTAACATTCTTTCTCCAGCACATTAGATGGGCTGTACAGTTTTAAATTGGAGATAATATTGTCAACATTTTAGAACTGCTATCTAAATGATTATACATGTAACAATCCAATGTATTTGCCACAGACCAACTGGTTCTGTACATGTGTAGTGGGGAGATATTAACTCAATATATATGTCATTGAGTTAAAAAATATATACAAAATGTATTGTATTTTCAGACTTGCACATGTGGAAAGTCATTTTGTGTTCATCTGCTGTTTGTGATGTTGAGAGTCTTTAAAGTCAAAGACAATGATCCTGTGCTGTGGAATAGTGATCTGAAGAATTATGAGGTACACTCTAAAATTAATGGAGAGTAAGTCTTTATCATTGTCATTGAATATATCGCCGCAGTATTAATGCGTTGTAATCGTCTTACAGTGTACTCGTAATGCTTCATTGTATGATTACTAATACCATTACAATAATCATAATACATCTTTCCCACACTCTGTCCATGAACAATAGCATGCACCAAAGACTGGGGAAGACATTTCCATACATTACAGTGTGTGTGAGAGTACAGTGTCCCCAATTAGTTGCGAGCGCTAGAACACGTTGGACACTTAAATAAACAGTTATTTATTTTATTTATTTACTGTATTTTGTCTACCCCAATCTCGACTTGAAGCCATTGTTCGTGGCATCAAAACAAATGTGGGAAAGGTCTGTTGTCATCATGGTTTTTTTAAATTATAGACCACTCGACACTACCAGTTTCCATCAGAACAGGCCTTCGACCTGGTGAATGGAAACGATATGTACATTATATAATTTCTGTTCCTATTGTGCTGGTAGTGTCGAGTGGTCTATAATTTAAAAAAACCATGATGACAACAGACCTTTCCCACATTTGTTTTGATGCCACGAACAATGGCTTCAAGTCGAGATTGGGGTAGACAAAATACAGTAAATAAATAAAATAAATAACTGTTTATTTAAGTGTCCAACGTGTTCTAGCGCTCGCACTAATTGGGGACACTGTACTCTCACACACACTGTAATGTATGGGAAATGTCTTCCCCAGTCTTTGGTGCATGCTATTGTTCATGGACAGAGTGTGGGAAAGATGTATTATGATTATTGTAATGGTATTAGTAATCATACAATGAAGCATTACGAGTACACTGTAAGACGATTACAACGCATTAATACTGCGGCGATATATTCAATGACAATGATAAAGACTTACTCTCCATTAATTTTAGAGTGTACCTCATAATTCTTCAGATCACTATTCCACAGCACAGGATCATTGTCTTTGACTTTAAAGACTCTCAACATCACAAACAGCAGATGAACACAAAATGACTTTCCACATGTGCAAGTCTGAAAATACAATACATTTTGTATATATTTTTTAACTCAATGACATATATATTGAGTTAATATCTCCCCACTACACATGTACAGAACCAGTTGGTCTGTGGCAAATACATTGGATTGTTACATGTATAATCATTTAGATAGCAGTTCTAAAATGTTGACAATATTATCTCCAATTTAAAACTGTACAGCCCATCTAATGTGCTGGAGAAAGAATGTTAAATCTATTCAAGTGATACTTCCACTAGTCTTTCATCGAAGGCAGACACCTTACGATATATTAATAATTATTAATTAACCTTCAGAACCATAAGTCCTTTCAGTACCAGGCAAGCAAGGTGATACTACATCTATGTTCCGACGCGGTTCATCTCAACCTCGACCACTCGTGGCGAAATTCCTAAAGTACCAAGACAAGGAGATGGCAAGGAAGAATGCTCATCAACTCAAGGGAACATCATTTGCCATAAGTGAGCAGTTCCCAAAAGAAATAAATGAAGTACGTAAAAAACTTTATCCTATCTTCAAGAAAGCAAAGCAAGAAGGCAAAAAGGCAGTACTATCAAAAGATAAGTTATACATTTCTGGCCAACTTTATCGTCCTTAAACAGCTAGCACGTACAAATGAACATGTACTTAATTATAACTTTAAAGTCTTTTTTTCTTAAATTAACCAATAATAGTAATTTTTGAACTAGTTTTGATATGATTAGCAATGATTTCTGAAAATTCAATCCTTGATTTGTTCCAGTATGATACCAAGAATAATAATACTATGCAACATGATCCGGATGCTAATTACTTTAACAACTGTAAAATTTCAGCAAACAAATATTACTTAAGCAATGAATTTACATATCATGTTGACAGGTTAGCATCAAAAGGAAACATGTCTTTATTACATGTCAACATTCGCAGTTTGCGAAACAAATTTGACTCATTTTTGGATTACATAAATCTCCTTAACTATCCCTTCTCAATCATAGCTCTTACTGAAACATGGGCTTAACAATAATGATACTGAATACTATGCCATACCAGGATATAAACTGATTACGGTCAATAGAGATGGAAGACTTGGTGGAGGTGTCTGTATGTATGTAAGAAATAATATAGATTTTAAATTGAGAAACGATTTAACTATGGATTCTAGTATTGCTGAATGTCTTTTTATTGAAATCATTAATTCCAACTCTAAAAATTCACTTACTGGAGTGATCTACAGAGCACCAAATAACAAATACGATGAGTTTGATAGTAAATTAACGGATCTGTTAACTGCTATTGACAAGGAAGGCAAAATTTGTTATCTTCTGGGTGATTTTAATATTGACTTACTAAAATATAAACACTGTAATAATTCAAGTAATTTTCTTAATCAAATGATATCTTCGATGTTAGTACCCACGATAAATAGGCCAACAAGAATAACAAATTCTTCAGCCACTTTGATAGACAATATTTTTACTAACAAACCCACTAATTATTTTAGTGGAATTCTATTGAATGACTTATCTGATCACTTACCAATATTCTTGATCGACCACAATAACCCAATTAAAGTTAAGAATGATAACAACGTTACATTACGAAGAAGAATCACTGAAGACAATTTAAAAGCTTTTTCGGAAGCTCTTGATAAAGTGAATTGGAACAATTTAAAAAAAGTTTAATGACCCTAATGAACTATATAACGAATTCCTAAAAATCTTCACTCATTTATATGATAAACACTTCCCACTAAAGAAAGTAAGTAAGGCACATTTGAATAGGTCGGATAATCCATGGATTTCTAACGGAATCGTAAAATCTATAAAGAATAAGCACAGATTACATAAGAAATTTTTGAGTAAACCTACGCAAACCAATGAATCGAAATATAAAATATATCGGAATAAATTGAATCATACAATTCGAATCGCCAAGAAACTGTATTTTCATAAAAAACTGACAAGTGACCAAGGTAATACAAAAGAAACATGGCGGACTCTAAATGAATTGCTGAACCGAAAAAATAATACGCACTCTTTTCCGTCAAAATTTGTAGTTGACCAAAAAGAACTGACTGACCCTAGTGACATAGCAAACAATTTCAATGATTTTTTTGTAAACATAGGTCCTAAACTTGCGAAAAAATTTGATAAGAGTAACGATATGTACAATAATTATTTAACTGGTGATTACTTAAATTCCATGTTTTTAAGTGAAATCACACCAAGTGAAGTAGAAAAAGAGTTGGGAAAAATAAACGTAAACAAAAGTAGTGGTATTGATCAAATTCATCCTAAAGTTATTAAACACGCTGCTTCAAAAATAAGCTCGGTATTATCTTATATATTTAACCTTTCATTTACAACTGGTATTGTACCTGACAAACTTAAAATAGCAATTGTAACACCTGTTTTTAAAGCAGGGGATGTTAATGACCTAACTAATTACAGACCTATTTCAGTTTTACCATGTTTTTCTAAAATTCTAGAAAAATTAATGTATAATAGACTAATAAAATATATTGACAAATTACACATCTTAACCAGTCATCAATATGGATTTAGAAAGAATAGATCAACTATTCATGCAATTGTTGATCTAACAGAAAAAATCGTAGATTCTATTGAACACAATAAATATGCAGTGGGAATTTTTTTGGATCTATCAAAAGCATTTGATACTGTTAACCATAACATTTTACTAAATAAATTATATCACTATGGAATAAGAGGTAATTCTCAAAAATGGTTTGAAAGCTATTTAAGCAATCGAAAACAAATAGTAAAAATTAATGATACTACATCAGACGAATTAACTATAAAATGCGGAGTACCTCAGGGCTCTATACTAGGTCCACTTTTATTCCTGCTATACATAAACGATATTTGCACAAGCAGCTCAAAGACTTCATTTATTCTTTTTGCAGATGATACTAACTTGTTTTATTCGGGAAAGGATTTAAATGAACTTGAATCCCTCATCAAAAATGAATTATCAAACATTGCAACGTGGCTTGAGTATAATCAGTTAACCCTAAACTTAAAAAAGACAAATTATATGGTTTTTAAATCAAAACATAAACCAACAAGTAAAAATATGAACATTAGTTTGCAATCCCATCAAGTTTCAAACGTTAAAACCACCAAATTCTTAGGTATCATACTGGATCAAAACTTAACATGGAAACATCATATAAATTACGTTAGTAATAAAGTTGCTAAAAGCATAGGCATTTTATGCAAAGCTCGATATTTTGTCAACAAAAACACTCTGGTAATTCTATATAATTCCCTGATTTACCCTTATCTATATTATGGAAACCTCGTTTGGGGTTGTAATTATCCTTCTAGATTAGAACAAATTTTTAAATTACAAAAAAAGGCAGTAAGATTCATCAATTTTGCCAATTATAGAGCTTCGTCATTACCATTATTTCAAAATCTAAAGCTACTCAATATCTTTCAAATTAATGACTTTGTTTCAAGTTTATTTATGTATGATTATCATTCAAATAATTTACCTTCTATGTTTAGCAATTTCTTCCAAACAAATGTAAATTTATATCATCATAATACTAGAGCATCAAAAAACCTACACATGATTAGATACAGAACTAACTATGGTCGATTTTTTATTAAATCAAAAGGAACTTCAATTTGGAATAATCTTTCAGTTCAAATAAGAACCTCTGCTTCAAAAAATATGTTTAAAAGCAGAATGAAAAAATTATTAATCGCTGACTCGTTGATTAAATAATATATGAAATGTTAATTAAAATATTATCAATTTACAAAATTTGTATATATGCCATACCTATTTACAAACACTGATCCCTGATACGTTTTATATTTATTAGTGATATTTTAATTTAATAAGGGAGACTACTTGTAAAAGCCCTTTTGGGTTTGTTTAGTCTTCCTTTTCCTTTTAATAATCATTTGTAATTATTATATTTTAATTGAAATGGAATAAATAAATTGATTGATTGATTGATTGATGCTCTGTACATGCATGTATGTAATCTGTCACCACTGCAAATATTACAGGGGATTCCCCTTGACAATCATTAAAGGGTCAAGTACTAAGTATATCTAATAATAATTTACCTGTGATCCTATAATCACTTTAAACTTGTGATTAGGGGAATCCCCACCAATCAAGAAAGAGTTTGGTCCAACTTGATGCAGTAAGTACAGCCTGGCACGTGTTGCCTTTTCTATATTTCTTTTAAACTCAGGTGAGATTTCAGCCAGTGGTGATGAGCTTCTTGACGTACCAGCATTGAACGAGTTTGATGGTGAGTTAGTACGCCGTCTTGGTGGAGGTGAAGGTGGCTTTGTAGACTAAAACAAAATAAATCAGACTATTAGGAAAGGAGGAAAGGAGGAAGGAAGGAAGGAAGGCAGGCAGGGAAGGAGCAAGGTAAGGACAGAATTAATGGCGGAAGGAAGAATAGATGGAAGGAAAGGAGAGAGGAAGGGATAAAGGAAGAAAGACAGAAAGAAAGAATACAAGGGAGGAAGGAAGGATGATAGGAAGAAAGAAAGGAAATTATCAAGCACTTTCAGACTAGTATTGCCACACTGTAAATGACTCTTGAATAGCACACAAGATAACCTACAGTATATACATGTATACAATAGGCCTTTTCACGGATAGATCGGAAGTAGCCGAACGCAATGGATTGTGGACTATATTCGGTACAAACACAACAATCTGAGCACCATATTGGATCGAAAAACTCTGGAAGAACATAAACAAACTCACTTCATCATGCCTCGGTGTACCGTGATGGGCTGCAATAATGACACAAGATATCAAGAAAGGTTCGTTTTATTGTTTTCCTTCGTTTCTTTGTGCATAACGGCAATTTGAATAGCATAAAATGAAAATTATACGTGGTAGACCGTATAATGTAGTCACTAGAGATTACTATATTTTACTAATGTTAGATGGGTCATTATGCCACATGTCAAGGTGCGGAGTATCTTGTGTCATTATTGCAGCCCATATGGCGCCTGGATTGTTGTGTTTGTACCAAATCTAGACCAGAATGCACTCTGTTCAGCTACTTCCGGTCTATCTGTGAAAAGGTCTATGATCACCAAAGTACCATGGAAATAGAGACTTACTGTTGCTGCAGACTGTTGTGGAAAAATCTGCTTAGGAGCTGCTCCTGGGGATATTGGTCTTGCAACCTGAAAGATGCAGAAAAAATATTCACATGGCTGATGTACAACATTTTAATTGAGTTATTCAATATTCTTATAATATATGGTCTTTATTAATCCACATTTATACCGTTTGTCCACATGGCTGTAATATCAATATTCTTACCAATATAAATAGGATTTGAATGTTTTAGTTGCTATTCTGCTTTTCAAAGTTACAACTGATAAGTTTATGTTGATAGCCACATACATGTAAGCATTACAAATGGCAAAAAGGAACAAATCTGCAACACTGTATCAATAATTTAAAGTACAGTCAACTCTCTATGCAGATCTTGTCTAAGACGGACACCTTTGCTTGGTCTGTACTGCACTGTTTTAATAATAATAATAATTTACTATAGATTCGCTCTCTCTAAGACAAACACCTTTGCTTGGTCCGTACTGCACTGTTTTACTGTAGATTCGCTCTCTCTAAGACAGCCCACAGGGAGCCCAAGCTTACTATCAGTGTATATATACATGTGGCTTTGAAATGTGCAAATAAAAGTCATAATTTTCATCAAAAGTATTTGTTGTTGCTATATATTATGTTTAAAATCCTCTCTGAGTTGCCTGGAGTTGTTATTTGAGTTCAATTTGATTGTTTACGTTTTTACTTACCTTTCTCTCCCTATTCATAGTAAAGGGTGGAAACCGAGAGCAACTTCGAAGCCAACGGCCCAACAAAATGTCCCGTTTCACCAACAAATATACTTCCAATCACGTTCAGATTCACACAGCTCACGGCCAGACAATGCACTTACACGGCACTGCACAGAAAACGATGAAAAGTGAAGCGATTCTAATAAATACATCGAGAGCAATCGTTTAGAACTTGCATTTTCGATGCCACTAACACACAATCGGGCCGATCTGCGCGGACGGTACTGGGACCCAGCACCAAAAGTATTTCCACCGGGAGGTCCTGTGGTAATTTTGAATGAAACAAATTATTCCCCGTCAACAGGACCTCCCGGTGGAAATACTTTTGGTGCTGGGTCCCAGTACCGTCTGCGCAGATCGGCCCGATTGTGTGTTAGTGGCATCGAAAATGCAAGTTCTAAACGATTGCTCTCGATGTATTTATTAGAATCGCTTCACTTTTCATCGTTTTCTGTGCAGTGCCGTGTAAGTGCATTGTCTGGCCGTGAGCTGTGTGAATCTGAACGTGATTGGAAGTATATTTGTTGGTGAAACGGGACATTTTGTTGGGCCGGTTGGCTTCGAAGTTGCTCTCGGTTTCCACCCTTTACTATGAATAGGGAGAGAAAGGTAAGTAAAAACGTAAACAATCAAATTGAACTCAAATAACAACTCCAGGCAACTCAGAGAGGATTTTAAACATAATATATAGCAACAACAAATACTTTTGATGAAAATTATGACTTTTATTTGCACATTTCAAAGCCACATGTATATATACACTGATAGTAAGCTTGGGCTCCCTGTGGACAGCCCACAACTCACTGAGCTGGACAGCAAACTATTGTGCATGTTGGGTTTTTCAACCTTTGCATATGTGGGCATATGTTAGAAATAAACCAATGTAACAAAATACTGTGACAGCTAGTCCAGTTCTGTAATGCTGTTTATCATGTATTTCTAGTATACAATATTTTGTATAATATTAAGGGGACAACATAACTCTAGATGATGTAATCCCAGAGGTGTGAAATCATCAATTGCCTATTGTTTCAGTTACAATGCATTGATTTCAAATGATACTGTTTATTCAAAACAGCAAATAATATCTACGAATACTGAATGAAATCACAAAGGACGAAAATCAACAATCATTTCTATAATTAACAAGATGTGGAGATTATTATTATTTTGGGAATTGGAATATATACTGAAGTTCAAGTGTTTTCGAATGCAAATTTGGGCCATTAACGCCTTGACCACAAAAACACGCTTTCTGCGCCTCAAATATACCATAAAATATACACGTAAATGTTACTAATTTTCGCGGAAAGAAGGGAAAAAACACTATTTCTATAGTTTCGGCTTTTATTGGTTTGAATGATAAAGATATCCCCTAGATGTCAACGACAGTAATCAAGGCTTTTTATGGTTTTGAATAATTCAACGAAATTAAAGAAACTAAGTTTAACCGTCATGCTACAAATCTTATGACAAGGTTAATTTACGATCAAACAAGGCCAAAAAAGACACATAAACTTACTATGAAGGAAGGGTGTTTGGCCGGTATTTTTATGAGCTAATATGCCAATAATCAAAGTACAAATATATAGCAGTGTAAAAACCCACATGATCGATAAACGACGACCCAGGTGATTATAGTGCGGGCGCAACACGTGAAAATTTAATCCAAATCTAGCGGTTATTTTACACAAAATCGAAAGTTTATACATAAATACTGGATTAAAAACAACTGTAAACTTATGGAAAATGCCTATTTGAAGTAAAAGCCGCTTTAAAAGTCATACCATCGGCTGATTTTTACGTCGAAGCGAGCCACTGTCTTTGTCTTTCTTCCATGTCAATTGAGATTTAAGTTTTTCCTTTAACAGAGCTTGTTCCTCTAGAATAGGCCTGGAAACACCAAAAGGAAATATTTATAAACGGTCTACAATATGTACGACCTCTTGTTTTGGCTATAAAAAGAAGTAAATACAAGACAACGTAAAACGATCGACCAACTTCTAACTCACTTCGCGGTGTCTGAAACTTTAAACGGAGCTGGCTTTTTGTCCACTTTGTCCTGCTCAGATTTCGTCGATTCACTCTGAACCTTTCCAGCACGCTTCCAGTTTGGTAGCAAGTTCTCTGTAGGGCTCTGAGTGGCCATTGTAGCGTTTAAAAATACTCAATTCCGCGATCAGTTAGCCATGAATTGAACTCTGATATTTCTCAAAGGAATTTTGAAACGTGTTTGGCGGGAGAACAAAGTTGGATATGACATCATTTTAGACCAATCAGATTGGCGCTAGTAATTAAATCCAGGACATTGCGCTCCCTTATTTGGAGGTTATTGACAGGGCAGCCAATTGAGTGCTTGTCGCTATGACATCTGTGATCAAAACAAAGGAGAAATGTCAGTGCGAGTGACTTCGAGACTTTGTGGGATATTTTGTTGATATTTTATCGTATCATACCTCGTCAGATATTCAGAGCCTATCTAAAATATTCCACGTTATCAAAAAGCCTGATTTGTTATTTACACATGACGTGATGTTCGCTGTTCGAGGGCGGACGAAACCCAACATGAAACAGCTGGCATTTTAACCTCAATTTTTGGCGACAAAATATGGCTACTCGCTGCATCGAAGCTTTGAATGAGCTCGATGCTATCTCTGAAAAGATATTCTACAAATACTCAAAGGTGAGAAGAAAGTGCTAGAGTTTTACGGCTTTCATTATTATTTAATTCAGCGTTATGTAAGTGCGACGAATTTACGACAATCGCCTCATTTCCGAAGATCAGTAGCTCTTTTGTTTGCACTAGAAACTAGAAAGTGTCTGGAATTGTCTGTGCTAGTCAGGACTAAATGAACGTGATTCACTGATTTCTGTTGTTCACAGAGTCGTTTGAAAGCGGAGATCGAGGGTAAAGTTAGAGAGTCGAAATCTCGAGCAGAAAGGAATGCTTCATCACTGCAGGGGAAATATACTTCGAGGTAAAGCTTTACTCAAAATTAATTGGATTAAGTTGTGGTATGTGTATAAAGCCTCAAATCCTTTTGTCTAAACCAATCCCTTTTATTGTCTACGCAGTTGATTCGCCATCTTTTATATGCTTTTGGCTCTGGTCTTGCTTTTGCTTTGATATATACTCTGCTCTTGCTTTGATATATACTCGATCATATAAGCTTACATGTATTAATTTCATAGAACGTGAGAGATGTAACAAATGTTCCTGGAATTTGCGATGCTTGGGCTGCCTGTGTTACCTTTTTGGTCCGCTTGATTGATTGATAAACACACTGACACAGTCTATACTAGTTGAATCTTTTTATTTCCCTGTCATTCATTTGTCCGTTCATTTGTTTATTCATGGATTCCAGGAGAAGCAGCTATTATTCTTCAAATTCTTCAACAGCAACAAAACATCCAAGTGAGTATTTAACCAGCTAGATGGTGCTGAGCGAAACCTTCATTGTGGGATGATCCCCTGGTCGACCCCTCACCATCTCTGTGATAGGAACATGGTTGAACCTCTAGTCCTAGCGGATTCATCCTAGCAATACTAATAGGAGAGGACAACCCCAACCCACTCCACATGGACCTTCTATTAGGATCTATAAATAGCCCAACAGGAAGCCCCAAAAAGACTGAGGGAGCCACTTGTCCCCCCCCCCCCCCAAAAAAATAATCTAGTACTTAACCAAAATAACCTCTATAGACCGAATGCAATAATGGCGTCCAATTTCCATTGCCATTGTTCTGGACTGACTAACCTCGTGTTCATGTGGAAACACAAAAGCATTTTCACCTGAATGAGAGGCTAGTCAGTCCAGAACAATGGCAATTGAAATTGGATGTCATTATTGCATTCGGTCTATTTATCTGTAGCTTCTGTTTTTAAACCATTCACTTGGGTTCCATTCTGGTGATCAACCCCACAAAGGTGGGGTATACGAGTACTGAGTAGGGGGGCTGGGCGATAGTGACATTTAGACTGAAAAATGAACAGAATCATGCCTTCATTAGTACCTCTATATACCTCTCCTCATGATTGTAAGCTGCACGGCTGCTGTGGGGCCTTTCATATGCAGCCTGAAAAAGTCCTCCATCAGTTGTAAAGCGCATTGGGACAGTGTGAAATACGCTATATAAGAACGACCATTATTATTATTATTGTTATCTATATACTTTACTTGTAAACATGCCCCTCCCCAAGTGATGTCCGGGTCTTCTTTTCGTTCTTTTACAGTGTAATGTTTATGATACTCTCGTACGTTACTGTCTACTGTAATATATATCACAAGCACATTTGATCAATTAATCATGTAGGTCGCTACTCCAATGCACGGGTTACTAAGTCTGCTTCAACTACTAAAACACCAAAACTTCACCAAGACTACCACAAAAAAGTGAAAACTTCCACTTTTTGCAATGAGAAAGCCAACACAATTTCCTCAACGACTGATGCACTACAGGTCAAGGACAGTAACTCTAATGCAAGAACTTTGTCTCCTTCTGTATTTGGTAAATACACTCCTGGAGTCCCCAAATACAAAGCTGGAAAATGGTTTAACTTTGAGGACGGGGTGAATCAAGGAGTGATCGACTCTTTTGCTTGTGATGACTTGAAGGAAAAAGCTTTATGCTACAAGGTGGATATGAAGGAGGCCAAACCAATACCAAAACTCTTACGTCATCGCCTTGAAGTTCGTATTGGTCGGAATGGAGAAGTGAGGAATGAGGATTCTGGAATGAAGCACACCAATCCATCCATTGTGGATACTTGTAGTAAAAAGATTCGGCCTGCACCGTTATCTTGGGAAGAGCAACTCAACTGGGAAAATGTAAGATTTTTTAGTGCTCGGTCATGCTTGAGAGTCCAGCAGTGCTCTTTGAACCTGCGCCGAAGAGCACCACTGGACTCTTGAGCATGAGTGCACAGTGTATGGTGTAAAATGTAGTTGCATATCTGATTGGATAGCTTTTGTGTTTAGACCCATATCATGACGCCACGAATAACTGCATCACAGGCCAAAACAGATCAGGTAAAATAACTTTACAATTTTGTTTCGTTTTCTTTCCTTACTTTTTTTCTGATGAAACAAACTCCTGAAATTCGTTGAAGAAGTACAGAACTATACATTGGAATTAAGAAATAGGTACAATAGCTTTCAAGCTTTCCTAAACACCTCCTGCGTTTTTTTTTGTAGCTCCGTTTTTTTTCTTTCTTGCGGAATGTATTGGTGACATTGGTATTCATTTGAAGTTTGAGTTTCCGCTTGGATGTGGTAGGATTGTTGTCAAATTTGCGTCGTAGCATTTTTGTGTTTCTGTTCCAGGGGCTTTGCGAGACGCATCCAGTGATTTTCCACCCGGAAGTAAGATATTCACAAGTGTCAAACACCACAACCATTTCCAACGAGGCAACCGCTGCTTACCGCATGTACTTAGACAGAAGACTGCTGACCAGTGATCGCAGAAATCTTACCTGTAGTGGTAAATGTATCACTTCCGTTGAACTCGAAGACGCATCGGACGACGTCGGCGCAAGGAAAATCCCCAAAGAACCATTCATTAGAACAAAGTCGCAAGAATCTGACTTCGATAAGATGGATATGAGTAATACGATTCAAAATATGGAAAAGCTTTATCGAACTAGTTCTGTAGAATTGGCCAAGAAAGTCACTTTGGAACCAAGCATGGAAGGGATATCTGATAACACCGTGGTGGATAACCCGGGTAACCCCGTGGTGGAGAAACCGGGTAACCCCGCGGTGGAGATTCCGGGTAACGACATGGTGGAGAACCCAGCTGACCAAGATAAGTCTCCGGTCGATGACAGTACACTAAAACAAGAATTTGACATATTAAAAATGAACAAAAAAGTGAGTTTCAAGGACGAAATCGATGCTGCTGATTCATTTAACAGAAGTGCTAGTAGAACACTGGATGAAATTCTTCGAGGAAATGATACGGCAAATAATACTGTGAAACGCCCAATATCGCGACCGAGTTCGTCGAAGGAGCGCTGTCAATCAACTATGGTTCAAGAGAAACAGGTTGAAATGCCAAGACGACCATTCACAGCTCCACCTAGTTGTAGTCCAAGTGCGGTCTCTCGAGTTAAAGTTAACTTAGACGTATCTTTGCCCTTGAAGCATGAGTTGATGTCAATTCGGGTGCCTACTTCTGAGCACGAAGTGCTAAGCGAAACAGAAGAGACGGACAAGTTGGAGAATTCAGAAAGGGATCAATCCGATTTCGATAACACTTGCGATGCCGAATCTGGTGAAAATGCGCATAATATGCGCGTGACATTTGCGTGTAAGTCTGCGCCTACTTTGCGTGTTACTACCAAAGAAAACGAACCCATCAAACGGTCTCAGTCGTCGACATCTGGTCGGGTGAAAACATGCAAATACATCCCTCATAGACCGGTTGCAATGTTAGCCGATTCGTCCATGGAACTGCCATCAAACGTACCTCCCGCGCAGGCACTTCTAGAGCTGAGAAAGAACATACGTGAAAACCTGGCTAAGAAAAACAGCAGAGTTACAGCTTGATATTCAACAGTTGTATCTGAAACACCATGCTTTTAATCAGTGAATTTACTACAACTTATACGTGTAGTCAGATAGTTTATAATGAAGCCTTTATCTTTGTAAATGATCGTTGAAATAAAATAACATTTTAATAGAATTTCTCAATAAATTCTCAAACTCAACCAGATAGAGTGATTCCAATAAACCAGTTCACGCTGTCGGCCGCCATTTTGAATTGGGGCAAACTCGGCAAAATTTATAGAAATCTGGATCACTTTGACTTGCCGTAACTCCGCTCGATTTCGTTGGATTTTTAAAAACTTACCATTTTAGGAAATATGTCTTCTTTGTTATTTATGACCTATAATATGATGGGTATTGGAAGGCAACAAATCGAGAAAAAAAGATTTTTGTTTTCAAAATAAAACGTTCGGCACGTGAATTTGCAAATTAGCTCGAAATTTTAAGATCCATTCGTGAAAAGAAGATCGACTCGAAAAAGGTAGTTAAAACACCTACATTGGTCTTATTTTCAGTCCAATAACTCATATGCATGCCTGCTGATTATCGAAGTTTACATTTTGAAAATCCAACGAAATCGAGCGGAGTTACGGCCGAGTCAAAGTGATCCAGATTTCTATAAATTTTGCCGAGTTTGCCCCAATTCAAAATGGCGGCCGACAGCGTGAACTGACTTTAATTAAGAGCTGTCAGTGTATATTAGATGCAAAGTAACAAAAGACAACAAAAGAGTAATGCCCAGGTTTATTGGAATCACTCTATACACTACAGTTATTCTCTTGCGGTCCATGGAATTAATACAGATTACTTCCAGTCATAGAAAGTGCGGCAAGGGAATACACATGGATCCACGTAATTTTGCTGGGAAATACCTGTTGCTGTGTTTTTGTTTGTCTACTTCTCTATACATTCATTTAAAGTGCCTATGAAACGAAAATGTCGATCCTTGTTTTATTGTACATTATTGTTGTTTGATCTTTCTCTGAACATTTGCTGTATTTAAACATCGACTTTGAGCGTGCGAACATTTTCTTTTTGCGGTTCGAAAATTATCATTTTCAACCAAAATGTGCGACAAGAGACTGGGCCCTTGACAATGGTTCGGTGACGTCATAAGTTGTGTATGCCTTTGTTTGCACAACTTATGACATCACATTTCTATAGTTTGACCGAGCGGGAATTGTCGCACTTTGAAACCCAAAATGCCCAACTTCGTGCGCGAAATAGAAAATGTTCCTGAAGCTCAATTCACTTTTTATTAACGCCATGTAAACAAGCAAATAGTAAACTTTCGTAGTAGCAAATAAAAACGAGGTCTGTTTTTTCGTTTCATAGGCACTTTAAAGGGTATATGACGTGAAAAATATTAATGGCTCAAATTCTTATTTAGATTAGTAGTAGAGTGCAATTTAGAAAAGCGTGAAATAGTACTAAATAGTACTAAATAGTACTAAATAGTGCTATTTCTATTGTTTTCTATTGTTTCATTAGTGCTATTTAGTACTAAATATAACTAATTGCGACCAGTGAGCGAGCCCCAGCGAGCGAACTGGGAGCAAAACTAATCTTTGGTTGGGCTTCCTGTGTATTCAGATGCCAGCTCGATTCTCGATTTGTGTTTTTCAGTGGGTGGAGAAAGATTTTTTTCACGTGACTTTTGCCCTGACGTCATATATCATACGTTCCCGTCGTTCATTTGGGCATTTGTGACTCGCGATCTCGTGTTCAGAGTGGATTCGAAGCCTTTTTGCTCGTACTTTATATCCGATTCTTCGATGGAATTATGTAAAGATCTTCATTTATTGTTGACGATCGCTTTAGTTAGCAACATATCGAGGGGAAGGCAATGTTAGTATATTAGTCTTTCAGCTCTGTTGTGTGCTAAGTCGCTGCACTGATTGTCAGGCTGTGGACCGCAACATAAAAGTAGTCGATCGAATCCTAGTACCGTATAAATGCTAGTTCTTGGAAACCAAGTCATCCCAGATGCAGAGACATTGTCACTGAATTATCTGCCTAACAGCTCGTTCGTTTTATATCGTGCCGCCAACCGTACCAAACTTTATTCTAAATTCAAGATATAGGTGTTCATAAGAGACCGTTCATAAGTGTAGCAAAATGAATACTGAAAATCGATAAAGTACGTACATTGATAAAGAAAAAAAGTATATGTTGATTTTTATTGATTGATACTAATGTCTTTCTTCAGTGATAATAATTGCCGTCGGAGCGAAGCGTAGATGGCTTATAAATTCTATGTCAATAGATTTCTAAAACTGTTCAGTAGTACACAGGCTTGCAATAACTAGCCTCCTATGTAACATGACAGCGGCAATCACATCTCTGTAAAAATCAACCAATCAGAATGGACCGTTCCCACGGCTGAAATGGACAAGAAACGATCGCGAAATCAAAACATTTTTACGTACATTGGAGGATTGTCAATTTGTCTTGGTTTTCGAATTCGGAGGTCGCAATTTCTGACCTATGGTTAGCCTAGTTAGTTATTTAGTTTTCAAGCTTTTCTAAATTGCACTCTAGCATTGAAGAAATAAAAATATTGGTAAATGTGACGTCACTTGGTTTGCAGAGATTCAAATCATTTTTATGCACCATTCACACCAAAACTTGTTTAGTTAAACTGGGTTTTTCTCGCTTCTATAATTTGACAGCATCTAATTTCACAAGAATCAAGATACTCCAAAAACTGTCACATGATAAACACATTTGGGGAATTCTCCAAATATTAGTGTAAAAAATTGCCAAAAAGAAATCAGTGCCAAAATACTGATTATTGTAGGATCGATTTTGTTACCATTAGTTCTTGGATTGCTTTTACTTCATTATCCAATCCGATACTAATCGAAAACAATACATTTAGGGTTGCACGCAAAAACATAAAAAAACGACCAATATTGTGTTGGTGGTCTAGCTCAGACCGATCAGGCAGGAAATCTGTCATATTCTGGTTTAGAATGATATCTTTCAGGGGCCCCTCCCCCGCCGCCGGGAATTTTGGTTCAAACAAAGTGGCACGCACGATTTGCAAGATATAGTTTATTTTGATTCAGGCTTACAGATAGTTTATTTTGATTCAGGCTTACAGATTATTGACAATAATTATTATATCAAATTGTATAAGATTTAAAAATTGAAACTACAGCAGAAGAAGAACGAATGATAAATAGTTTAATTTCTAAATAATGTTTCATTGCTTGCTGAAGTATTTATCGCTTTTTCCTGGTTCTGGGACGATCTGAAACGAGAATCATTCACAATTTAAAACATCACAGTAGAATAAATTATTGGGCTTCCTGTGCTGTGGGTGCACAAAGCAAGATGGGAATATGAGAACTTTACATGAAAGAAGGAACATATAGTAGACATTTTGCAGCTAATGGTAACAGGGGCATAGCGAGGACCCAGGAATTGGGGGGACGTGCAGGCAGGCCTATTGGAAAAGCAAATACCATTGTATTGTAACTATGTGAGCTCCCTAGACGAGTAGTCGTACTACTCTTGTGGCAAATGTAGAAATTAAATATGCTTAAATAATAATAAAAAAATCCAAGAAAACCAATAGAAGTACTTACTGTGTCTGAACCAGGGCGCCAACCAGCAGGACACACTAAGGTAAAAACAAATTAATGCATTAACAATAATACCAACCTCCTGTAAGCAGACACCCTTGGGACCTGGCTTTGGGACCTTTGGGATGGGAAGCGTCTGCTTTTGGGAGGTTATAAATTAAAGCAATGTTTTATCGGAGCAACATTCAGGACCTTTGGGATGTGTTTGCTTACAGGAGTTATCCACCATGGATATTCAACTAATTACGGATACAAAAATGAATGAATGAATGAAGTCTCAACTTTCAGTTGACAAGAGTTGAAGTTTGATAGAATCAATGTTCGGGCTGCGAGAGATGGCTTGATTGAACTGTTCGTGGTAGAGTTTTGCTAAAAAGTAGGCACTGTTACATGTAGTCTTTCTTACCTTCTCCATGTCTGTCTGTAAACTGGAATGCCTGGATCAAGCGAAGTGTTTCATCAACTGAGCGGCCAACAGGAAGATCATTGACAGTTATTTGTCTTAAGATTCCTTTGTCGTCAATAACAAACAAACCCCTAAACAACAACAGAAAGTTAGAGTGTTTTTCATAAACCTGTGAAACAGAAACTATTACGGTAGTTAATGTGTAATAGTCAAATGACAACAAAACAACAAAATGGAATTAGAGTGTAGTGTATTGACCAAGGTTTATTTCACAGGTTTATGAAAACCACGTCAAATACTCAACCTGTACGTGAGTTGTACCATAAAATTACGAACTTTTAGAGAGGTCAAGTAATTCTTTGCTGGTTGGTGTAGACATAATGAGTTTGTTCGTTTCTTCAAAACATTTTTATTTTAAAACCAAGCTTTCGGACACATGGTCCATCTTCAGGGTGTAAAATGGTAGTAATTCGTCAAAACTAACGGCTATTACGTTGTAAACAAATAGCGCGCGCAAACAAAAACAAAAAACAAAACAAAAAAGACAATATGCGCGAGCAAGGAAACTAGCAAGTTCAGAATGTGTAATAGATGACAGATTAAAATTTCTTAAATAGAGCAGTGTAATTTTGTGGCAAAATTCTGCCAGTGTCTCTGTTACTAATGGCATTTGTACTCTTAGCAATGTGGCATGCTTCTGACCACTTCCTTTGGTGCCATCTTGTTTCTACATCAAGGATCTTGGTGTTAATCCAGGAGATGGAATGTCCTGTATTGTGTGCATGTTCCGCGAGAGCTGACTTGTCGGTCTTGTTAAATCTAACATAGGACTGATGTTCCTTCTGTCTTGTGGCCAATTAGATCTACTGGTTTCTCTGATGTAAAACGTTTCACATTCTCCGCACGGGATGGAATAAATTACTCCGGTCTTCTTTTCTTTTGGTAGCGGGTCTTTAGGCTTGGACAAGATCTGTCTCAGCGTGGTTAGTGGTTTCACGCAGACTTCAATCCTGTGGCTTTCTAGGACACGTTTGATCCTTTCTGTTGTACCTTGCACGTACGGTTTTGACGAATTACCATTTTACACCCTGAAGATGGACCATGTGTCCGAAAGCTTGGTTTTAAAATAAAAATGTTTTGGTTGAAGAAACGAACAAACTCATTATATTTTAGAGAGGTGTTGCTGGAGCTTTTCTATGTCGTCTTAATATATTTTTAATGTTCTCATATTTATATTTCCAATTTCTCACTTTTTATTATCAATACTTTTCAAATGTTTGCTTGCATTCTTATTGATTTCTCATTTTCCATTTTCTTTCATTTTAATACACGTTTTCTTTTATATCTTTTCATCAAGTATCTCATTATCCATTTTTTCTTTTTCTTTCTCAATATGCAATTCCCACAGAACTTTTTTCACATTAATTTTGTTCATTCTTTTTCCATTGCACACTTTCATTTGCCAATTTCCCAGTTTTTGACAATCAATTTCCTTATAACTTTTTAAAATGAATACATCTTGTCTTACCTTAGAGCAACACCCTGATCTTCAAGAAGAACACCATAATCCCTAGATATTTGCTTAGTAAGATCAGATAAGATAGGCAGATTGATTTGGCCAAGTCCACCCTTCTTCCTGGGAACATTAGTCCTGCAAAAAAGAATCACTAACATATTAGCATTTTGTCTCTTTTTAGGCTACATTAAAAGGTACGGGATTGTAAATAATTTGTAGTGTTTGTTTAGGTCTTGTACCATCTGCACAAGTTTTAGACCAGTAATATCTGGTATAACTTTTGTGCCTTGTCTTGTAAACAGTACCACAAATTGGCTAAAAAGGTGTCCTGTTGTTTAAACCTGTTCTGATATAAATGTTGTTTTGTACATTGTATGAATAATTAGCAAATCGAACATGGTTTTCCATTGTTTGTACTCTTATTGACAATGGATGACGCACCATAAAATGTTCAAAACTCAAGTGGAACGATGAGTGTAACGAAAACCATGTTCGATTTTTTTTACAACAATATTTGCTCAGGAAAGTGGAAAAGGCTCCCAAAACAACAAATAGATTTGAAAGAAAAACCGATTCAAGCATGCACTGGTTTTGTGTGTGAACGAAACATCATTCTATGCGTCTGTCCTCTTATCGACAATATACTATAGTGCATTATACTTAGTGCATTATTATTATTATCAGTATTATTTCTTTTTGGTCTCTAAGTTTAGTTTCCTATTCACAGATGTAGAGCTACCATGTAGAAATACTGTGAATAAACCGTTATTATTATTAGTATTATTATTACAATGGCTCTTATCCAATCAGTGCGAGAGAAATTTGACAAGTGTTGTAAAAACTTAGTTACTGCAATAGTTGTATTTTAGTGGCATAGGTATTGATAGTATATTCCAAAATACGGAAAGACCATGCCAGATAATCTGGCTGGTAGTCATAACAACAGGTTCATATGTCCCCACTTACCAAGCAAGATGTGAATACTGTGAGTCAACAGAGCATGCAATGACTTCACATCCAATAGCCTTGAACTCCTCTACACGGTCACTGAATGCAATGATCTCCGTGGGACAAACGAATGTACTGAAAGTACGCAGAATTACACAAACCATTAGTCTGAGTGTTTGATTCGTGCAATGTGTAGTAGTGCAATAATCTAGAATAGTTATTCTTAGTGTTAATATTTTATTGTAAAGACATTGATCATACTTCCCATATCCCCACTAGTCAGGATATCAATGACTTTTTGGTAAAATAAAAAATATTTTAACTTTGAATGAATTTTTTTTGGGTTTATATATAATAAAAAGAAAATTACATGGCAGCTTGAAGATATAAATTTTATTTTCTCATGTTTAAAAACAATATTTTACCACTCGAAAATAAAATTCATATATATAATACCATTGTAATTTATGCAATTCAGCCTGAAGATTATGTTCGTCCATACATGTATCTCTACTTTAATCATCCAATCAGTATGCAAGTTTCTGATGAATTATTACACAACATAGGTTACCATGGCTACACAGTGTACTCTTAGAAATTTGGTCCCTGCAAGAACATAAGTGATCTCTGATCAAACTCTAAATTCTCCTTGAGATTCTTTGAATTCCAGAGGAGAATTTGGATTTTGATCACAAGTCACTTAGCTTACACTCTTCTTTTACAGACGCCTTTACTTGAATTGCAGGCACGTACGTACCTACCCTTAAGCCAGTTAAGCACGGGCTTAAAGGATTTTTCTGAAATTGTTTTTTTTTTTTTCCTGATTTTTTTTTCCAACCCCAAAAACCGATTTGCCCAAAATGTTTAAACGAAACTCTTCAAAAATTCTGCTCGTACGTCCAGACAGCAGTACTGTATATTGTTTTTGTGTCAATTCTCGCAATACTCCAGTTTTGAGTTGCTTAGTGATGACCGCTGTCCATGACAAAAGACACATTTGTACAGGGTTAGCCTCGATTCAGAAAACAGTCCGTGCAATTCAAAAATGTTTCTATTGTTTCATGTCAACATTTTTTCGTGTTCTTGTTCATATTTGTGAATAATTTACACTGACTCGATGCTAACCCTGTACAAATGCATATGTTGTCAATAAGTACAGCAGTTTTACAGCAGGATCTGTGAATGCGAAAAGGGACTATTCATTTCGATTTTTCTTGGTAGTATTAAATCAAAATCACTGATAACATGGCTTCCCGAGAGAAACAAATAAATATTTGTAAGATTGATGAGTATATTTGTCGGTCCGGGCTTAGAGCTAAAAATTGCCCAGGAACGCGCCTGAATAAATTCGTATTATTTGCATCATTTTTCATTTCGTCAAGATTGTTGAAGGAAAACTGGAATAATTTTTAAGTACATATGTACATGTATACTGTAATATGTATGTTTGATTAGTGTCCTTTGTCTCTCTCTGTGGATTCATTAAGGTTTTAAGCAGGGCATTAAGAGCGGAGTCATTTAAAGGATATTTACAATAGTTCAGTTGGTTGTCTTTGTGCATTTAAGAATTTCCTTTGTAAACGAAGAAGATTTACAATAGCGTACAGTATTGTGCACCTTTGTTGAGTTGAAAAGAAACACAGTTATTTCTATAACTGCAAGCATAAATAGAGCAAGAATCCTAATACAATTTCAGAGACAACAAAACTACAATAAAACTACAACTTCCGAGACAAAAGACTACAGTAAAACATGTTCCTTAACCCATTTGTGAAACACGGACAGCGACTAGCAGTTAAAGTAGAGATTATGTCAGTGTATAACGATCAACAAGTGACTGTGTAGAATGAAACTTTATAATACCGTGCAAAAAGCAAGTAAATTTACTGACGTTTCAAACGTTAGTCGTTAGAGTAAAAGGGAATTTTTGAAACAACTGGATGTCTTTAATGGTCGTTAGGTTAATGAGGTTCAAGTGATTTAGATAATACCCTGATTGCAGTAAACAAACAGGCACCTGTATTTAATCTCCTCTAGTCCCTCAGTATGAAGGAAATGACATTAGTTATTAGAGTCAGTAATATTCTTCATATATACATGTACCAAAATACAGTTAGAAACCAAATAACATTCATTGATTTACAATCAAGTACCACTATGTTAAATACGAAAATATTTTTAATACTAGACATGTTTCGGCATAACCCATGCCATCTTCAGTAGAGTGAATAAGATTACAAGACTGTGATATATATATATATATATATACTATAACGAACCTGGCATGGGCTATGCCGAAACATGTCTAGAGTATTAAAAATATTTTCGTATACATCAAGACAGTGTATTTTATCAATAATTGTGCTTCTACGATCTTTTAGAATAAATTAAAATATAACATCTAAAACTGACTTTCAGGTTTGCAATTCACTGATTTCAGAGGTTTGGCAGCGTTGTTGAAAATAGATGTTTGGCTGCCACATAATGGGTGCAAGCCTCTATATGCGACACTGTGACAATACGTTACGTGTACAGTTTGCAAGTTACTTTGAACAGTGGATAAAATACCTAAAAGTTGATCTTTGAAAAGACTTCAAGAGAACAACAAAAAAGCCATTATATCTTCTCTGTTTGAGGCTTTTCCAAAGCAATTAGATTATTTAATCATTAATGACTTCTGGGAGTTTGCTGTGTAATGTTGTGTGTGTTATTTTAGAATATAACTGCAGGATATTTGTTCATTAACTGCATTCAATGGCAGGAGAGATGGATGGAACACCTTGCTTTCCACAAATTGTTTCCCTTTGTCCAAATAATTTATATTTAAATTTAGAAAAGAGAAAAGAAAAACTTTATGCAGCCACATGTAGTGTAAGTTGTTTATAAGACAGATATTGACCTCGTATATCTCGCCGCTGCTTACAAGATCTGTTAATAAATCAGGTGATTAGAATGGAGTGAATGGAACAAAATGCAAGGGAAATAAAATGAGAAATTTCATTCTTTCCATGTCAGATTGATTGTTCATTTTCCTATTGAGTTTCAGGTTGATAAAGCTACCAATCTTGTTCAATTATATATTAGTCATTCTGTCAAACTGTGTTTAGAAAAACTCAGTAATATGAATTATAAATGAGCTGTTTGTGTTGTAAGACATCAAGAAGGAATATGACAACACCAAAAACGAGTTTGTTTAGACATTTCGCAGTCACACCTTAATTGTGAGCCCAACAAACTGGGCAAAACATTACTTCAAAAGCAATAGAACCATTACTGTAAAAACACCTTCTTGATATTGATCAAGTTGACGATTCCACTCACGATAGCAGTGTTACTCGGGACAACCAAGAAATACCAACACCACTTGGCAGCGAAGTAAAGTTGCCTTTAATAGCGATTAAAAAATGATCTTTCGTTTTTAAAATGTGTGTTCTTGTCAGAATTCAAGTCATAAAAGACATTACATTTGTACTATTGTACTGTCTACTACAGTACTTTTAGACTTCAAAACGACAAAAGTACATGTACGACTGACTGTTCGTAAGTGTCACAAAGCAACACTACAGAAGTATGATATTTAGAAATGAAACCAAATATCGAATGATCGAACGTTCCATTTTATATGTTCAAATGTCTATTACATAATAAATTGTCACGGCGATTTTACGTCGAGCGATAATCAAGCAACATTAGAATGTCTTTGTTATAACAAGAAAACCTTGACATACAATTGAGATGGGGTAGCAGGTCTTTACGAACTACTAACACACTTTACAGCTGAATAAATAACAAGAAACGTTTGCTGTGAGCTCGCTACGTGTATACAACAACTGCGTAAATGTACAAGTGCAGTGTATAATTTGTACTTACAAATCCAGCGGATAGAAAAACAGCACCACATATTTTCCTAAAAGGAAAAGAGGATAATCAACTTCAAAAAGAGGGACAAACACACAAGAATTGACCGACTAAATACATGTACAACACACTGAGACAGGCTGGTAAAATACCTTTGTAGTCGGATAGCTTGATATCGATAAATTCACCATGCTTGTTGACGGCTGTGCCGGCGAATTGTGGAGCCGGTTTTTGGATAACAGCTTTACTCATGACTGATCTGCAAGCACAAATAAAGCTTTAATTATCGTCTCTACATACAATACAAATCCAAGAATGCCTGATATTTACTGTGTTATAAAGCGAAAGCGGTGAAAAGTGACGATGATTATGGTTGACAAT
This sequence comes from Actinostola sp. cb2023, assembly GCA_033675265.1. Classification (NCBI taxonomy): domain Eukaryota; kingdom Metazoa; phylum Cnidaria; class Anthozoa; order Actiniaria; family Actinostolidae; genus Actinostola; species Actinostola sp. cb2023. The sequence goes on from JAUJYZ010000463.1 coordinate 38,316, forward strand.
TCGTGCACTACAGCATGTACAGCAGTGAGTATAAACAGGCTTGTTCACGTGACACGCGCTATTTATAGTAACGCAATTAGTGTCCAGACCCTCACGCTACATTCAAAATCACATGATATGTCTACAGTGCTATCAGCTATTATTGTATGCCTTTTCTGAGTACCAGTAAAAACAACCTCGAAACCCTACCACACAATATGAAAACCAAACCTCAAAGTCATTTAAGTCAGCCATTTATAAGATGTTTTTGACGAACAGTCTTCGTTGAATCATTTTAATCCGTAAAGTTTACGTATCAATTATTATCAGCTATATTAAGCTTAAATATTTAATAATTAGTGTTGTAAATATATAAAATTTATTATTGCATAGTATATGGATATATAATTATTAATTGCTATAAATACATTGTATCTAAATCTAAATCTAAATCTATTTGTAGTGTAGTGTAATTGTAGTGTAGGTTTTTAAGATATTTATATTATATTGTTAATTATTAAGTTTAGTGAGGGCCACAAGTTTGTAAGTGTATTTCACTTTTATGTGTTACCCTCTTGAAATAAAGTCTTCTTCATCATCTATATATGTTTTAATAGAGCAACTATACATATACACCTATTCCAAAAATCGCTGTCCCCGCCGAAAGCAACAAGCAAGAAGCTGACGACCGCAAAGGGACTTTCTCCTTATTCATTTATTCATCCATAGACATTTTGACAACTTGCATTTTTAAATGGCCGAATAGTTCCAAATGATTGCGATTCAACGCTCGTAGGGATAACTTCTCAAGTACCACGGATAAATAAATTAATTAAGAGATTCCCAATGTCCTTTGCGGTCGTCAGCATTTGGAATAGGTGTATATACATATTGTTTAAAGTGCCCATGAAACGAAATAAATGACCCTGTTTTCATTTGCTACTACGATAGTTTAGTATTTGCTTGTTTACATGGCGTTAATAAAAAGTGAATTGAGCTTCAGGAACATTTTTTATTTCGCTCTCGAAGTTGGGCATTTTCGGTTTCAAAGTGCGACAATTCCCCGCACTAGGTCAAACTACATTGTATAGAAATGTGACGTCAAGAGTTGTGCACAACAAAGGCATGCAAACCTCTTGACGTCACCGAGCCAACGATTGTCAAGGGCTCAGTCTCTTGTCGCACATTTTGATTGAAAATTATAATTTCCGAACCGCGAAAAGAAAATGTTCGCAAATTCAAAGTTGACGTTTAAATACAGCAAATGTTCAGAGAAAGAGCAAACAACAATAATGTACAATAAAACAAGGATCGACATTTTCATTTCATGGGCATTTTAAGATTTATTGTTTTTTTCGGAATGTAGTTTGTAAAAGGGTAATCTTACATGTAGTACTAATGGTCATGGCAAGAAATTCTGGCCATCTCTTCTTTTCCCAGGGTGGGGGGGGGGGGGGGGGGGGGGGGGGGGGGGGGGGGGGGGGGGGGGGGGGGGGGGGGGGGGGGGGGGGGGGGGGGGGGGGGGAAGTGGTACTTATGGGTATCAGTGATGGGGAGGTGCGAAGACCTTTTTTGGGTTTGAAATTCGCGGCTTGGGACTTTTTTAGGTTGTCAATTTTTTGGTGGACTTTTTTTGATATAAAGATTTTGACAAGGACTTTTTTGGGGTTGATAAAAATGATATCCTACCGTTTTCGATTTTATGCGGAGAAAAAATTTGACGGTTACGATTTTGGGCCGATTTTGGGTCTTGTTTTTGCGTAATGGATGCGTCACTGATACCCCTGAGTACCCCCCCTGGGCTTCTTTTTGTGAAAAAAAACCAACAAAACAACTGAGTTTAATCTGAAGTTTCCTGCACATTCAAGGGACAATAATAATAAGAAAAATAGGTCAAGATAGTTGGGGATTGTAAAACCAAGGTCCAAATACGATGTATCCAAGACAATATACATTTCTATTTCAGACAGTGCGGCATCTTTTTTTATATTTTATTATTTATTACAGTTTTCTTCATAAATGAATAATGAATGCCTAAAATTAACAATAATAGCAAGGTTCTACAGTAAATTCATGTATATTTTGTGGTTCCATTTTTGTTATTGCTTGTTTTGTCTCCTTGGAGCTATGCGAGTTAAATGACCTCAAAACAAACTATGATTTGTTTAAAAAAAAGATAAATTTGAAGAAATTCATAGCCAGCGTTTACGATATTTGCTTCCAATCATGTACAATTACTGGTTTTAATCGATATTTATTTACAAAGGAAAAGAGAGAGAAAAAATATAAACGTATGACGTCAGTAGTTAGTACCAAGCATAAACATGGTCACGTGCTTGATACATGTTTTGTACATTGTCTAGGATAGATAAAGAATCCAGGTAAAATCCTCGTATTTAAACGCTTAAATATAGACTAGAGGAAGACTCGAAAGGAATAATGCTGATGATTCGTGCCTGGGGATTATAGTAAATCGTCATCTAATGTCGTTCCAATATTTTAAATTATTTCCTATTACACGAGTGGACGAGTACAATAAAGACTTATGTACTAAAAGACAAGTAATTGTAAGGACAGGAAAGCGTCTGGATGAACTCAAAATGATATTTAAAAGCCTAAAATAACTAACGTAAGCCGTTTATAAGGCAATTCTGGGACTAAACAACTCCCTATTATTAAAAAATACAACCAAATGTTAGTCATTACCTACCGATTCAATGAGAACATCCTTTGTGTAAAATGGTATAGTGGAGCAGCATTTTGCTTTTGCTTTAAAACCAAATTTCTAGTGCAAATCTGCGCTAGTTGTGGCCCACATCTTCCAAGAATTCTGGCAGCCATTTTAATGAATCAGCGGTTCTAAACCGCGCGAGCTGGGTATATAGAAGACTGGGGCCAAGATAAATTAATAGATGGGGGAGGGGAGGGAGAGGAAGGTAGAAATCACCAGTATTTGGTTTGTTTGTCCTGACGAATCATGTTCAGATTCAGTAAATACTCGTAGAAGAAGATAATGTGGTACGTTCTTCAGTCTTCTTCGGAAATTATCCAGTTTCCCCATGAAAATATTCTATATAATTTCAGTGACAATCAACCACAGGGAACCCAATCATTGATGAGAATGAAACAACTCGAATAAAGATCTATAGTTCAGGAGGGGTTAATGGTGTCTGTTCTATGAAATAACTGTTCTACCATTACTTTCCTGGGAAACCTAAGATGAGTTTCGCATTTGACTATTTGTATATTATATGGAACAATTATAGGTTCCTGTGAAAAATATATTCTATTAAAGTTAATAATTAGAACTATTATCCCATAAAAATATGAATTATACAGAATATATATTAGGTTATGTGGATAGGAAATATTTCTGTACCTGGGAATTGTTTCATTTATAAAAAGTACCTTATTTGAGTACCTTTTTTGTTTTTTTGTTTTTGTTTTTTTGGTTAGGAAATATTCTCTCCTGTGAAAAAATTTTCTGATAGTTTCTCTCCTCGGAAATTTTTTTCTGGGAAGACTTCTGGCTGGGTGAATAGAACAGATGTTATTGTCCCAGGGGACCACTAACCCCTCCTGATAGTTTGTGAACGTTAAACCACTTCAGTCTCTGCAATAAATACTCGACTGAATAAATCAACATGGGACTTTCCTCCTGTATTTTATATTGCATCGATGTGTTGATTTTAACAATGTCACCGCGGGCTGTTGTTGAATTGGAAATCTTATTCACGTGACGTCCCTAAGGACTATTCACTACCGGGCTCCTGTCACTACGTATTAGCATATCACTGGCCTTTTGGTTAGGACCTGTTAGGACCTAGTTTTATGTAGCACCGGGATAGCGCGGGCGGGGCCGAAATCTTCACCCTTTACGTAAGTCGATTCGATGTCTCAGCTTCTTTGAATGTCTCGGGAGAATCGTCTCATTATTTCATTTTTCTTTTTTCAAGTTTTTTTCGTCTTTTATTTAATTTGATACGGGAGGGGTGGGACCGTGACCAATACCAAGGAGCCAAAGGTCAGGAGTTCGAGTCTCAGAGGAGTCGATCTTTTTTTTTCTGTTTTTTTTTTCCTTCTTTTTTTAGCGCGTTTCATTTTCTCTCTTTTTCCCCGTGTGCTTACCTTTTATTTTTATTGTTTTCATTTCAGTCGCACTTTGTCATTTAGGTATTTCGAAATAAAAAAGTTTTGGTTATGACATGAATGCACAGAAATTGAAACGGCAAATATTTAAATACGGGTTTCGCCGTTGCAATCTGTTCGGACGAGGATGAGGATTTTAAAACGATAGCTTGACCGAACTCAGTTCGATCAGGGGCCCGTTTCTGGAAAGCCCCGAAAGCTTATCGGGCCCGAAAAGGGTTTCTTTAAAAATCTATACTGTACTTCAAAACAAAGTCAAATGTCTGTAAACGGTTTACAAACATGAAACGTTGCACGAAGGGAAAGTTTGTTCATATTAGGATCGCCTCTAGATTCAAAGCCAGAGAATAAAACAGGCAACACAAGCAACGAGTAGTACGAGTAAGAAAGGAAGAAACAACTGATAAAGATCTATAGATATTTTATAAGCGTTAAACCACTTCAGTTCTCTGCAATACTCGACTGAATACTGTATACTGCGAGATTGAGGATATATACATGTCTAAGATGTTCATTCCTGTTTCCTATTATATTTTATCTAGATCAGGGAGCTGTCTCTGGGATAGCTGCCTCACCCATCTCGTAACTCCTGACCCAAACCCCACTTATACGTTCACTGCCCCTTGAAATCACGACTAGCCATCATCTGTGTGACACTGATCAGAAAAGAACGGGGGGGGGGGGGGGGGGGGGGGGGGGGGGGGGGGAGGGGGGGGGGGGGGGGGGGATGGAAGGAAACTGGTCAGTGAAGTCAAAGCCATTCTTTCCGTTTCATCATGGCTGCCCTTACGCTTCCCGTTTGAATTTTCGTTGATAAGGCAGCGCGAGGGCCCCTTCTACCCTCTCCTACATCCAAAGCTCATGTTGATCGATCTGCGCCAGATGAGATTATTGACTCGTACGTCAGTAACTTGACATCGCTGTTCAAACATTCAGTCACGGATCCCTATATTATTCTGGCATGTTGGCAGGTGACACCGAATTCAAAACGAATCAGGAGGTCAACCAGCCGTTCAGTCCAAGAAGTCTGAACTAGGAGATTGGCTAACTGATCGATTTTAACGTTTTTGAGGTAAGTTTACATGCTAGGTGTCTATGATTAATATGTTAGGGTTTATGTACTTTTAATTTGGTTTTAATGGTGAACAATCTTACTGTAAAATCTATAAACAAACTTGTCAACTCGCCGAGTACGTCATGCAATGTTTTATCGATTCTGTTTGGTAAACTTTTAGCGCCCAGACAACGAGCTGTGCAGTACCTTCAACAACTCATGAAAACTTGAATACGGTTGTTAATTTGACCGTGCTACAAAAATCCTGTGCTCAACTAAGACAAATAAGTGAACTAAAACTACTGTATTTTTCGTACTAATTTATACTAATCAAGTTGAGATTATATTGTCCTTAATAATTAAAAGGTATATGATGAGTTTACTATTTATCACCTGAACGGTCGAGTTTGCTTCTCATGTGATCGATAGGCAGGATTCTCTTTACTAGTTTTGTTTCTTCTTACTTCGGTTACTTCTTCTACAATCATGTGACGTTCTTCTGATCTATGACCGTGTTTATAATCATAGTCCTTCAGCTAGGCTATCAAAATATAACTGCGTGGATAGCGTGCTGAAGCCAGTTCATTTTCATCGGCGTCTTTCTTTCTTCATCTATATCTTCTTCTTCTTCCTCTCTTCTTCTTCTTCTTCTTCTTCTTCTTCTTCTTCTTCTTCTTCTTCTTCTTCTTCTTCTTCTTCTTCTTCTTCTTCTTCTTCTTCTTCTTCTTCTTCTTCTTCTTCTTCTTCTTCTTCTTCTTCTTCTTCTTCTTTTTTTCTTCTTGTTGTACTTGTTCTTTTTGTTCGTCTTCTCAGTAAGTGCCGATGTGATTTTTCCTCTAAGCAATGACGTGTAAACAGTCCCATTCATGCAATTATGCAATCCAAATAAAACCACCATGTCAACACCTTCGCTTGTTGGACGGCGGCACGAAAGCTTTAATACCGACAAGCCAATATCTCAAAGCCGAGAAAACAATTTGAATAACACTTAACACTGCTTTATATAATGCTAGCAGAACAGAAATAATGCAGAGATAAAATAGAGATAACTATATTGAGAAGTGTTAGTGCGCAAAACGGGCCCGAATCAATCATCAGTATATCCGTCAAACGTATACGTAACTCACACTAGACTATAAAACTAGTATGGAAACTTTCGATCCTATAGATTGTCACTAATGCTTGCGCTTTTCCTCGCGTCAGGCTCGTTTTCACAGTCGCTAGTGAAAACCAGGGAATATATATATAGTTTCACTGTGAAAACGGCCCCGACGCAAGTATAAGGGAATATATATATTTTTTAATGAGACTTATTTTAATTAAATTAGTAGATAAAGCGATTGATAGATGATCTGTGAATTGATCAAATAGATAGTCACGGTGATGATGACTGCTGAGATAATTGAAAGATTGTACGTCAGCTTTGAAGAAATAATTATTATTGTATTTATTGTAAGCTTGAGTTTTTCAAATATTTATATATTTGCTATTCAAGAATTTTTTTTTTTTTTAATAAACTTTAAGATTCAATTAGTACTTTTTGTTGTAGTGTAATTTTTAGCACGGCTTGCGCACGGTAAGTGTGATTCATCAGATTGACCAAAGCATCGCGATATAGACGAGTATAAGTACTCGGTATATTGACTGCTCATTGAGATCTTATCAGTGATTTATTAATTATATATACCGCGTATGATGACTCATTATGAGTTTATATAATCAGTGACCTTGTGCCGTCAGTTATCAGTTCTTATAATGGTAAATATAGAAACAGATATATTTAGATTTCCCGTACTTAGAGTCACAAATTAGCTAGGTGAAGAAACCCTAGATAGATGATTGACGCCAGCCATCGGAGCGGAGCCGCCTTAATTACTCATTGAAACCATCCAATCGAAACGTGGGCTTTATTCGCATCCTATGGCAAGCAATTTCCCATATCTAGTTTCAGCTTATAGCTAACTATGAGCAGCGCGTTTTTTTGGTCATTTTTTCCCTTATTGTGACGTCATTGATCACGTGATCGTGTAATTATGCATACTAATTTATTAAGGACATACATTTTGTTCAACCCAAAAGTTTTTATCAAAAAGCAATACATACTTCCTGACTTATAATAGAAAATCTGAAATCCACGCGGGGGGTCTAATATAATGAATCTGGTCAAGCCTTAACATGCTTGAGTTCTCCTTCTCCTTCTCCTTCTCCTTCTCCTTCTCCTTCTCCTTCTCCTTCTCCTTCTCCTTCTCCTTCTCCTTCTCCTTCTCCTTCTCCTTCTCCTTCTCCTTCTCCTTCTCCTTCTCCTTCTCCTTCTCCTTCTCCTTCTCCTTCTCCTTCTCCTTCTCCTTCTCCTTCTCCTTCTCCTTCTCCTTCTCCTTCTCCTTCTCCTTCTCCTTCTCCTTCTCCTTCTCCTTCTACCTTCTGCTGCTGCTGCTGCTTCTGCTGCTGCTGCTGCTTCTTCTTCTTCTTCTTCTTCTTCTTCTTCTTCTTCTTCTTCTTCTTCTTCTTCTTCTTCTTCTTCTTCTTCTTCTTCTTCTTCTTCTTCTTCTTCTTCTTCTTCTTCTTCTTCATCTTCTTCTTCTTCTTGCAAACTCAATATTGCATGTCATTATCTGTCTGTTAAAGGACAGATTTTGTTCTAGTTTTGAACTGATTAATTATTTTTCCACAAACTGACATAGCGCCCATAAAGTGACTCTATTTTAGTCAGTGTAGAGCTGATCCAACAGTCGGCCGCTTTGCTGATTGGCAGATAAAATTCTTGAACTCCATCCGTAAGACTGGTGTGCTTAGTTCTTGATCGCTTTAGGACTGGCTTATATTGGGAACTTGTGACGTATATGAGGTACTTGTGACGTATATGAGGTACTTGTGACGTATATGAGGTACTTGTGACGTATATGAGGTACTTGTGACGTATATGAGGTACTTGTGACGTATATGGGGTACTTGTGACGTAAATGGGGTACTTGTGACGTATATGGGGTACTTGCATTGTGACGTATATGGGGTACTTTTGACGTATATGAGGTACTTGTGACGTATATGGGGTACTTGTGACGTAAATGGGGTACTTGTGACATATATGGGGTACTTGCATTGTGACGTATATGGGGTACTTTTGACGTATATGGGGTACTTTTGACGTATATGGGGTACTTGTGACATTTATGGGGTACTTGTGACGTAAATAGGGTACTTGTGACGTTTATGGGGTGCTTGCGACGTATATGGGGTACTTGTGACGTAAATTGGGTACTTGTGACGTATATGGGGTACTTGCATTGTGACGTATATGGGGTACTTTTGACGTATATGAGGTACTTGTGACGTATATGGGGTACTTGTGACGTAAATGGGGTACTTGTGACATATATGGGGTACTTGCATTGTGACGTATATGGGGTACTTTTGACGTATATGGGGTACTTTTGACGTATATGGGGTACTTGTGACGTATATGGGGTACTTGTGACGTATATGGGGTATTTGTTACGTATATGGGGTACTTGTGACGTACATGGGGTACTTTTGACGTATATGGGGTACTTGTGACGTATATGGGGTACTTGTAAAATTTATGGGGTACTTGTGACGTATATAGGGTACTTGTGACGTTTATGGGGTGCTTGTGACGTATATGGGGTACTTTCGACGTAAATTGGGTACATGTGACGTATATGGGGTACTTGTGACGTATATGGGGTACTTGTGACGTATATGGGGTACTTGTGACGTATATGACGGGTACTTGTGACGTATATGAGGTACTTGTGACGTATATGGATGGGGTACTTGTGACGTATATATGGGGTACTTTGACGTTTACGTGACGTATGGGGTACTTGTGACGTATATGGGGTACTTGTGACATATATGGGGTACTTGTGACGTATATGGGGTACTTGTGACGTATATGGGGTACTTGTGACGTTTATGGGGTGCTTGTGACGTATATGGGGTACTTGTGACGTCAATTGGGTACTTGTGACGTATATGGGGTACTTGTGACGTATATGGGGTAGCACCATGCATTCACGCGCGCCACCGTAATTTGCACAACAATAGACCGAGTACATTCACAGGATACACTAGGTCCTCCAAATCAACAAGCGTGCACGCGATAGCTTAGTGGTACGGAGCAGTTATTATGCCAAGCTTGGATCGGACGAGGTTGGTTACGTATTGGATGAAGATTTCGACCCCACCCGCGGCAAGCTTAGTGCATGGCCCTCCCCTCCCCCTAAACAATGACTGGTCCCAGTAGGTTATCACAATTGTCCATCATCTATCTAGGACAATTATTAAATCATACGTGGGGGATCATTTATTACTGACATTAACAGATTAACACAACAGGAAACGTGTTGGAAGTACAGTTATTTTTGAATTAAGTAGGCCTGCGGACATACGTTGTTCGAGTACGTGACACACAAGGTGACAGTCGTCTGGAAATCGCACGTACAACCACTTTGCCTTAAAACTGATATAAACTACATTTGTAGTGTACGGTATACGACGTCTCATGACCTAAAGCCGGCCACAGAACGTGAGTGACGTCATGATGTCACGTGGTCCAGTAGCTTCTCACGCCGGGAGACTGTTGTTTCGCTTTGCGCCGCTAAAAGGCACAGTGTGCACATTTTTCAACACCAATTTGTTTTCACAGTACGAGTAGATTCTCAAGCTCTGATTTCATAAGATGTCAATAATGAGGAATAATATTTATTGTCTTTGGTAATTCGTCTGTAAAATGTTGTTTTTTCAGTTCCATTTCGGAGAACAACGTGTCGGTATAATAGCCTCGAGGTTATGTTTTAATGTACTTTAGAAAAAATACATGTTTTTCAGTTGCTGTACATGTATAAATATATACGATTATATACTCTCAGTAGTTTGGTACACATGTACATCGAAGTATCATTAGCTGTAGACTCGTACAATATCAAGCGTTTCATTTAGGCCGCGGAAGATTTTTCTCACCCCAACTTTCGCGCGGCCAAAAACGAAAAATCTTCCGCGCGGACTGAAAAAACGCTTGCTACGCAGGTTAACAATATATGTGAGCGAATGACAAACTTAATCGATGATTGTCACCGCCAGGGTTTGTTACGTCCTCTGTCGGTTCTTTCATCTCCCTTGCAGTTACTTCAGTGTGGTGCACGCGCGAGTGACATACAAGTTCTATTTCATATGCTTTAAAAAATAATGTGTCCAAAGCTTCTAAAAATGTGACGAGACAGTGGTTCATGTAATGCGTCTCTTTATTGTGTCATTGAATAGTTCCATACAGGAAATCGCTAGAGCTAAGCTGACCTAAACGAGGACTCCGCCCCATTACGTCCATCTAAGGTCACGAAGGACAACGATTGAAACATGAAGTGATGTGGCTAGACACACACACGTAAAGAAAACAACTTGGTGGGTACTAGTGAGAAAATAAAGTAATTGTGGACATTTTGAAGGAATAGACGGAGATGTCCGAACTGATGACGCGCCCCCATATTGTACGCCGAAGATCGTACTCCTTCGACTCTGCCGAATTGGAGATCAAACGTCTCTCGAAAACAAGTAATCTAGAAATCTCAGCGATCCAATCGGTTGCCTCACGGCTTTTGGAAGATCGGGTCAGCCCACGGTCAAGCTTTCTCTACGACGAGAGCGAATGTAATGTGATATCAAGTCTCGAAACGGAACAGCGTAAGTTGAAGCAGTACTCTGAGGAAATCATTGCTACAGTGCTATTGGAAAACCTGACAAAGCAACAGTACAACTCCAAAGTGTGTTCAGAACAATCTTTGTTAATTAGTAAGAAAGTCGAGGAGCAAATGAGAATGAAAGTGCTAAAGGACAGACAGAAGGTTCTTGCAGTTGTTTACATCGGAGAAGTACGGCAACAAGGCATCCAAATGTCAAGTCAGTGTGTATGGGACGTCAAGAAAGACTTCATGGCTTCTGCTAGTTATTCTGGGAATAATATCTTTGCTGTTTGTTATGCTTTTGTGCTGCAATAATTGAGAAACGGAAAATGATATCGGTATCTACGGGGGGAGGGGTGGAGGACTGTGGAGAAGTGCTGTGTGGTGTACCGAAGGATAGGATATGCTGTGGATGTCATCGTAGTTTTAGACATAGTATAGTAAGATTAACGTAAGATTGGGTCCCTTTGCACTATATTATAAGAAAACTCAGCAAGCTCGGACAATGATTTGAATTACAAAACAAGACGGTTTTATTTAGCGAATTTGGTTTACACAGGCGATATTTTGTATGCGATTTTTGTCGCGCGCGATTTCTTATTGCGATACTTGCTGTGATTTTTATCATTCGTTCCATTGCACGTGCAGATGACAAATCATCTGCAAGTTTAAAGCCAATCGTACTGAAATTGCGGCTACTGACAGTCGTGATTTGAAGCTAGTCGAAGCGCGAGTGCGACAAAAATCGGCATAGTTACGTTATAAAAATCGTTTGTGTAAATCTGCCTTTATTAGCAACATAGTGTAAAGTGGCCCATTGTCGATCATCGATCGAACAAAATTCTACACATGAGTTTTAGAGTAATATTTGCATTTAAAGACAAGGAGCCCATGATGCTTTGCGCCTACGACTTAATAACATAGTCTTAGCTGTTTTTAGCAAGGTCGCACAGATTTTCTTCTTCTGAAATCGCTTTCAAATCAGTTTCGAAATCTACGTAAATACTTTGTACGCGCAAGGCATGATGGGCTCGCGCGGATACAGGATATACTTACTAAATATGGCATTCCAGTGTAAAGGCCTCAATTAAAGCAAATCGCTGACTCATTCACTTCAGTGTATTTCCTATGATAACACTCTACAAATACCTGTGGTCTAAAGGTTCGTCCGTGTGCCCTATGACTGTACCTGGTCTCCATATGTCTACGACCGGTACTTGATCGGTTATTTTTAAAACAAGAAGTGTCTTTCAAGTGTCTATGAACTAAAGTTGTTTAGTCTCACCGCGATGAATGAATCAGAGAAGACAAGCTCTCAAATTGTATAAAGGACAACTGAATAGAATGTGTTGCGTCCCCTTTAAGAGGGAGGTAAAAGTAAAATATAGCTTTCCCGGGCCAAACTCAGATCGAGGGCTCACGCTGGAGGCCAGCGGTTTCAGTGCACAGTTTACCATGTTGGTCAGCGGTTTTGAAATGGTTGTGGCGAACGAAATATCTGTACGTTACACGTGAAATAAGCGTACTCCTTGAGGTGCCATATTTCTAGCATTTCAAGATTGAACGCGCGCTTTTTGAATTCATCCAATAAAGTGTTATTGTCATTAATTAAAGTTTTATTTGCTCATAAATATAAAAAACTTCCGTCTTTTCTGTTGATAAAAAGGCGGTAGTAAAACCGCATCCCATTGCGAAACTCTGTCAAGAAGTGATGCTGTGGTTCGTATATAGCACATCATCACAATTGTTCCGAGTCAATTGTCCCAAGCACCTTAATTATATAACTCAGACTCGTTACCAGTCTTTACTCTGTTTCACCAAGTGGCGAGGTTTCAAGGACCTCTCCATGCGACTGAAGGAGAGAGCAACGTTCCTTCAAAGATTAATTCGTTCTCAATTCTCTGCAAAGTTGTTTGTAACTCATATTGTTAAGCGCCCAGAACAGCGATGTATATGCGCTATATGAAGTGTGAGAAGTCAAAGCACTATAGCAAAGCTGAGGCAACGTGTTTTTAAATAAAAAGTACTTTATTTCGGACACTCAAACTGTCCTTCTTCAGGTACAGTAATTGATGTTCTTCCTTAATTATTAGGAACGTGGATTCTGACTCACATCAACTTTTATCGGACCACTGATACCATTACTATTATTATTACCATACCTAGGTTCCTCTCTCTCCTCTCCATTCCTCCTTGGGCCTCTGGGACCCAGGGTAATTCCAGTTATTTAATTACAAATGAATTAGCCACTTCAGATGACATTATCGTTGAAGTTCAACCTTCAAATCGTCTTGTCTGCGTGGCGGCCCAAAGGGTAGGGGATCGGAGGGACTAGGGATCCTCTCCTCAGTCCACTGATCTCCCCTTCCCCACGCAGGCTATCTTGTCTGGTTTGAAAATAGTTGGACGTCTATCAGACAACATGGACGTGTCCAGTCTAGCTTAAATCAATCCTAACAAAGCTAGTGTCACGGCGGCCTTACTGGAGACATCCTCAGAAACCATGAATACAGAAAACAAAAGATGGCGGCTGTACATTTTACCATAATCCTTTGCGAATCTTACACGTTCACATAAATAAGACAGATCTTCACAGTTAAAATGCCAAAGTTCTCTGTTCTAAAGCTAAAGTTTCTACGAGGTATAGTGTTTTTGCGCGTAAAGGATTATGGTAAAATACTGAACTGATCCGCCATTTTTTTCAGAACTATATTTCCAATGGTAACACAACAAATCTGCCGGTCACAACTGTTCCCCCTTTCTTGCCTTTTCTCAACTGGAAAAAGGTCAAGTTTTTATTCTTACATACAATCACAGATTTTGGGCTTCCTGTAGGTTTTATGTGTCCTACACAAGTCCGCTGACCAGCTAGTTTCGTTGACTCGTGTAATCAAATAATGTGTCCAATCTGGACTATACAAAGTTTTTTGGAGATAAAAGAAATAGTTTCAATAGACCAATGAGAATGTAAACATCATGCTTAATGAAAATGTCTACCGGAACATGCGCCATTATTTGCCGAGTCTCGAATCTTTAGAAAACAAAGTAAATAAATGATATGATTTAATAATAAAAGCAAACAATTATCAATATGGAATTTGAAGTTGAAAAATTCAATGATTAACAATGGATGCTCAAAGAGAACAACTATTTTAAGGAATACCTTCACAATGAGAGTACTATACGTACATGTAGGAAATGTTTCTTAGCATAATCTTTCTTTCTCGGTACATTTACCAGTGTGTATTGCTAGTGGCCTGAACAGCCTCATTCAGTTTTCCGAAGGTAAATAAAGTTTCATTCATTCATCACTGTGAAGCAAGGTGGAAAAACTAGACAGCTGAAATATGACAACTGCATGCATGCATGCAACAGATTGCAATAGCAACTGAGGAAGAACTGAAGAAGAACTAGTGGAAACAAACTTGAAGAAGAAGACGACGACGACGAAGAAGAACTAGAAGAAGAAGAAGAAGAAGAAGAAGAAGAAGAAGAAGAAGAAGAAGAAGAAGAAGAAGAAGAAGAAGAAGAAGAAGAAGAAGAAGAAGAAGAAGAAGAAGAAGAAGAAGAAGAAGAAGAAGAAGAAGAAGAAGAAGAAGAACGCAAATAAGAAGGAGAAGAAGAAGAAGAAGAAGAAGAAGAAGAAGAAGAAGAAGAAGAAGAAGAAGAAGAAGAAGAAGAAGAAGAAGAAGAAGAAGACGACGAGGAAGAAAAGCAACAACAACAGTTACACTAACTTACACCAATATTTTAATGTGAAAAACAATCGCGAAGAACTAGCACTACAATCATGCAGAAGAAAGACACAGAGATCACACAGATATCTCTTCGCAAAATCCAATAATAAATAAAAATAAATTTATTCACCATTCCTTGCAGTATCTTATCTTTTTCAAAAACTTTCCCTTTGCGTAATTTTTCAAGGATCTCAAATTCAAGGTTTTCAAAGCACTCAGACAAGAGGCGACGATTTATGACACTCGGTTATAACGAAAGCGATAACAAATAGGCATATCTATAAAACAAATGGACAACATTATTTTTTACCCACCACATACTTTACTAACACAAGAGTTAATTTGCCAATGAAAACAAGATGAGTCATCAAGAATTTCCGATATATTTCCAAAATTGCGTTTTAAAAATGCTGCAAAAAATTTTTTTTTCAAATTTTCAGAAATTTGCAAAATTTGTTTAAAATTAAAATTGTTTTAATGAGCGACAATAAAAACACTTTTCACACGAAAGGTCTACGGAGGAGGAACATAGGAGCTACAGAATGGTTATATACATCCGTTAGATGTGTTTATAGATAACTGACAATCAACGGAGACGAGGTAAACGAAGTGGGGGTGTATTACTGAATTTAAAGTTTAGTTGCAGAGAAAATTGTTAAAATCGATATCAAAATTACTTTTTATAAAATGGTTCCAATTGCCATTAACCTTAAATTCATTGAGTGAAACTTTTATTGTATGTGTGTATCCCATAAGAGGATGTTTTAGGAAATGAATGTAAAACTCACAACAACTCAAATTTGTTTCAAGGCAAAAAAAAAAAAAGGAAAAATGTGGTTCAACAAAATTACTTATAATCATTATTATTATTGTCATTATTATTATTATTTAAAACGTGAACATTATATGAAACTGAAGGTCCTCCATTTTGTAAACAACATGAAGCACAAGGTAAACAAGAGAAATATGTCATTTCCGAAGAAAGAATCGTAAACCTGCTTAGAACTAATAATAATAATAACTAAAAGCAAACACTGACCAATGCACGCTTTAGCCACGTGCTGTATCACATAAAGACGTTTTACTTAATAACATACAGACACCACTTTGCTACAGAGGTTAGCCATTTGGATGGACAGTTTAACTTTAATATGGCGGAAAAATCGGATCATTCGCAAGGAACACAGAAAACTGACCTACGTTCTGGCAGTGTCAGGATATTTTTGGATTGCGCAAACACGGATTACGTGACTATGAGTTATGAAGTCGTATAGGTGACTGTTTTAATAGCTTCTCTGCTCTTTTCATTTTTAACACATGTTGAGTTCGAAGGGCCTTGAAAAACACGGAACGGCGAACACTATTTGTAAACAGTACTTTGAAAAAGATAGCAAAACGTCAAATTTAATTTTTTTGCTTTTTCTCGTTTATTTTTTTAATTTTCTTTCGATTTTGATGGTGAAAATGAAAACGGTTTTGTAAAGTTTTCTTTTTGATTTGGACAAAGAAAACTGTTTGTGTGCTTGATGAGTTTTTCTTTGAATTAACGCTCGCTAGCAGCCGTGAGAAAATACTGTCTCGCTTCATATGGGCGATTTGTGTCGAGTTTATACAACTGGAGTCCCCTACGGCGCGCACTGACCAAATGACCACTAAGGACATCGTACTTGAATCTTGGTAGGCGATTAGTTACCGCGCTTAAGTAACTTGAATACATCTCAAAGGACACAACACTGTTTGCTCACCGGATTTCCCGAAAACAACGATCGAAATCAGTATAAGTAATTCATGAAGTATGCAAAAGTTCACCCTTAATTAGCGCTTTTTGGCCCATTTGGTAAACATGTTCTGAGAAGTTTTAACTGTTAGAAAACCCTCGACCATCGCAGTATAGATTGGATGACATATGTTTTCCTAATTCAACCACACAACAATGACGCATTTGATGAGCCAAAGTTGATGATCGAGTGTTTAGTTTGAGCTGCACGATTGTTCTTATGTTTCTTTTGTGTTGCTTTCGGTGCCTTTACGAGATAAACATCTAGATAAGCTTCCTGAATATGGCAAATAAATGTTCATCATTAACGATTGGGTTTTGTGACGAACCCAGAGTTGAGAGAACGGTGATAACTGACGTACCGGCCACTGACAATACACACTCGATCTTCATTGAAACACATGGGAAAGCCCTTCACGATAACCATGTCCTCTTTAATACAGAATTCTAATTTCAAAGCACATAAACTTGTCATTATTTGCCTCAATTGACACTTTGAATTCGTTTGGAGTACATATACTAGCTCACAAGTGTTTCAAGCAAGCTACCCACAAATGTGAAGCAGAAGGCTACAAAGACAGTTCGACGTCCTTTGTTCTTTACAAAACGATAAGAGGCCAGAGTACAAACAAGTCAATTTTGTTTTGTTTTATGGTTATACGGTTAACAAAACAACCAAATTATATTCTGATACAAATAGAAAGCAACTCCAAGTCAAAAGGGAAGCGAAATTTAAGATGAACTTCATGACTTGCGAGACTTGCAAAGTCACTCCCAGGTTCAAAATCATTTTCAAGCTGGTTGAACAATTTATTAGTTTTTGTTTGCAATGGATAATGCTCATAATTAATAATTTCAACCCCACCAAATAGCTAAATAAGCCGCCACTTTGAAACAGACATTCATGCTTTTATTGGAGGCCTTAAGCCAAAGTAAACAACACCGAATGAACACTGACAAAAACGTATGTCACTTTGAAACACAATCTATGTTCTGTGGAAAGCTTGGCCAATGATACACAAAGCTATCAGAGAAGGAAGACGTTATTCAGTGTTTTATAGCCTGAAGCGCTTAAACAGGCATTAGACAAAGACGTAGAGGAAATAGAGCTTAACAGGAGCCTTTTATATCGACTCATGTTGTCATTCAAAAACAGGTTTTACCGTAATATTTTACGAACATTTTTGCAGACAATAAACAATAAGTCTGCACTTGTTAAAAGACAAAACTGCATCAAATGTGGAGCGACAGAACTGAAACTTCACAAAATCAAGAAGCCAAATTCTTTAACCAATTCATTATAATGATATTTTATTAAATGAATTGAAAACAAGTTTCCTTTTTACAATAATTATACACAACACTTATTCACTACTCTATAAAAGATACAATTAAATCAAACATTTATAATTTTCCTCAAGCGTAAGCTGGTACTCATTATATATATTAATTTTAGGTAATTCTATTGAGCAAAGAGCTACAAGTGTTGGTAGCAACTTCCACTAATATTATGTCTCAATGACCCGCGAATCAAAAGATCAAATTGAAGAGAAAAGTTCTAATTTGCAGTCTAAATAATTGCTCTAAGAATAGCGATTGTACACGGATAATTATTGTTATTATACATATTGCTCTAAATATATTTAAATTACAGTCTGTTTATTATAATAAGTAGTATCGTAAGTACAGCCCTCTTTCTTGGGGTTTAAACACCAAATAACCAATATATACTCAAGAGGGATAACCTTCAGCACGAAGTGGTTTAAGACTTTTTAGTCAATGTAAGTTAATATTGGATGCAAAACCAAAACGGCACGCAAACCTGAACAAAGCAGCGACAAAACGTCGTCGAATTTTTCGTGCGGAAAATTGCTCCCAGCGAGGGCTCGCATTCGATAAATTAGCGTATTTTAGTTTAAGAGTACCTCTACCTCACAACATAGTTACATTGCAAGCAATACCCATGACAGGGGCTTACAGTATTGTACGCACACGTTGATTCAGGACCCTCGCCAAACGCAGAACTGTTGTATGTATGGTTTCTAGAGCTTGTAGACGGAGGGCTCGCCACACACGGTTCTCTATCAATGGGTTTCAATGCTTTATGGTCGTCATTGTTTGTTCCAATTATACTATCGATAGTAAATTTAGGTTTTTCTTTCTCTTTTGGAACTTCCGTTGGCCGAATCGGAGCAAGACGATGGATGGCTGGTGGTTGTGGGTAGTAGGACATGTATGAAGACAGTGACGGGTAGGACGGAGCGCTGTACACTGGCGATCGCCAACACAGTGAATTGCAGTTCCAATAGTACTGAAGACCGTAGGATCCTCCCATTCCATCTGGGGGCCTAGGTCGCTTGAATCGCTTTCGTCTTCGCAAGAAGCTACCATTGTCGAACATTCCCTCACTTGCAGGATCTAATGTCCAGTAATTCCCCTTTCCAGGGTTACCGGGCTCCCTGGGCATCTTGACAAAGCAGTCATTTAAAGACAAATTGTGGCGAATCGAGTTCTGCCAAGATGGAAATTTCTCTCTGTAATAACCAAAGCGCTGTTTTATGAAGTCACAAATGTCACTGAGCGTGAGCTTTCGTTGCGGGGATTGGAGTATTGACATTGTAATCAAAGCGATATAAGAATAAGGCGGCTTTGATGTACTGCTTTGATGCTTCATTTCACTTGTATCCTGGCTTGCAGTACCTTCTGAAAGTTCCTCATCCATGGGTACAGTTTCTTTGACATCGTTGAACGATTCATCACTCACCGCAAATGCTTCCTTGGACTCGTCCTCGTGGACGGAATTTTCATCTTCTTTCTCCACATCCTGGATTTCAAGATCATTGGAGGTCATTTTGTGTGTTCTCGACGAAGTATTCTGTTGATGAAGTATTCTGTTTTGGTAGAGATGTTGACGGTGTCCGGTCCAGTGACTTATGAAGCAATGCGAAGTGTCGACTGTATCTTTTATAGTCTCATTCGTATTCGTTAAGTTACACAGCCCACCCACAATGTAAGGCGCGCCTCCGAAAACAAATGGCATCCCCTCAGGCACCGCGAAATTATCCTCGCATTAACATTCAAAAGGATGATGCGATTGAAACACATCTAATAATTACCTTATTACAGCAGTGTGGATTGTAATTACGACGTATCATAACTTTTCTAACGCTTGGTAAACTAAACAGGATCCTGACAGCAATAGAATGCACAAGGATGTGTTTGTACGGTCTTAAGGAAAAAAGTTTATCCACAACGTGACATCGCTCGCGCGCCAATAATTAAGGCAACGTCGCGGGTTTTGTATCGTCGTGTTTAGTTTCGCTGCGCACAAACAGTGAGCTTAATGGAAGAGATTTAGAGAAAATTATTTGCAGATGGTAGAGTTTTTTGTCTTGGCCAATGGCAAATGGCGCTACCAGAGAGGAAGTTAGACGCAACGCCACATCCCGTTGAGCATCAGGAAATGAAGCATGGACAGCGAGCAAGTTGGAAAAGCCAATATACTACAAAGCCATTTTCTTTACCAAAGCTTTATTTATTTTATTGGAGAACGCAGTGTATTTATTCACAGAGATTTAAGTATTTATTTGGAACATGGAAAATTAATCAGGAGAATTAGAATACCGCGATGAAATACAAATAAAGTAAGTAATGTAAAGGAAGTTTGAAACCAAAATATGAACTAAAAGAGACATGCAATTTGTTGACGATTAAATGACATGGAAAACATGAGAACTTTGTTGCCCAATCTGTAAAGGAATCAGTTAGGGAATCTTTCCAAGCGCCTTCGGGAAACTTGAACAATTCAATTTGGATGTAATTGCAGTTAGTACAAATTGGCTTTGTTGAAAAAAGGCGGACATCTCGCCATTTTAGTTCCGAAATTACAAACTGTGTGTTTTGATGAACTGTTCACAATATCCATTCCCCTCAAACCATTAACCAATTAAACGAAGATATGGTTTGTAAAGCAATACTGATGACCGCGCGAAGTTTAGATCATAGAAAACGAGTTTTTGTCTATTGACACTTACGAGCAATTAAGCAAGGCTATGCTTGAAACAGCGCCTCAAAAGCGACGCTAATTGTATCAATTTTTTGATTATGAATCTTAGTTAACTATATCATAGTTTCGCAGGAGTTCCTATGAAATATTGAACAGAGCAATGGGCTTTATTAGTCGGGACATTTCTTAGGAATGAAAGCCTCAATTTTCGTCATATCACGAGGTAGTTTATCATACTTGATTATTGTTGTATTTGGAAATGTTTGATACATTTGTTGATAATGCGCCGGGCTACAGATCTATCGTAGACAGCAGGAATAAAAATTAGTGGAAAAACGGCGCAGGACGAAAACATACTTTATGAAAATTCAGTGTGAATCGAAGGAGATGGGCTGCATGGCAGAGGAATCGAAGCAAAAGGAGGGGGATCGAATGTGGGCTTTAAACTGATGATAATTTAGCTAGTTTTATGTTCGAATCAAGTAGAAAAGGAGGAAGAGAACCGTCCAAAGACAAATCGTTGAAGGAAAAAGAAAGGCGTAAGAAAAAGGTAAAATCGTGAAAATTGAGAAAAATACGAAAAGAACAAAGGAAAATAGTTTAAAGGTTTTCCCCTCTCAAAACATATGAATTATAATTTTTAACTTGATTGACTCGGCGCGTAAGTAAAGTTTTCTTAGGCTCGTATGACGACTTAGGTTGAAATACTAAACTGTAAGAAGACTGTTATTTTACGGTAGCGCCAAAGCTCTTGTAATGCCACTAAATGCTTATTTTGTCCCCTACGAGAGCAAATAAACACTGCCATATGGAAATTATCACAAAATCCATCGATTAACAGTGCTGACAGACTGACAAATGACTTGAAAAATACACGCAGCCAAAAGAGACAAAAAACAGCCACAAAACTATCAAATTTGTCTGAGAATCTCGCTTTTTAGCTATCAAATTTCAACATGTTTTAAGACGATCATGCTTGAACAATTAATTGAACGAACAACCGGTCTCTGTTCCTCATAGAACTTTCTAATTGGCAAAATCGAGGTTTCATTCTAAGTATAGGTTAAAAGTGAAGAGGTAGCTATCAGTAAGTGAAAACCACTGCGTCGATGGATCAAAAAGTTATGCAAATAGAATTTGGTTGGGTATATCTGATTCTAAACATGCAGCCCAAATCAGTTGGATAATTACAAAGACCATCTTCACCAGTTAGTGATAGTTATCTTTTAGATCTACACGCCTGCAAGGGTCAGAAAATAACTATGTTTCAAGCCTAGGGTGCGTTTATTTCCCTAACACTGAGACCTAAATTAAAAGGACTTCTCACACATACAGCAAAAAGTGCCTTGTTTTGACAACTGGGTTCAAGCATTTAAACACAGAAATTTACGGGTGTCATTTTGACTTAAGACGATTCTAGAACGGACAATTTTCGCCGATTTTGACTCTTATATATGAGATCTAATCGTCGTCGCGTACATTACAAAGTATAAACGAGAATTTTTAGCAAATCAAAATAATGTAATCACAATAGTATCAGAGTTGGGAATCTTTTCGGTAACTTTACTCTATTAATGCTAACTATCTTTGAAAGACACAAGAAATTGAGATACAATAGTGAATGTCGGTAAAGGAATTCACAAAAAAAGATAATCATTTCTTGAATGCATTTTCTTACAATTTAGAGGTAAAACACGATGATTATTTCTTGATCTACAACGAAGGTAAAATTCACTCGGTTAAAAAAAAAGAAAAAGAAACGTTTATTTTTACGAGGTGAATGTCGGTAAGGATTTCGCAAAGAAGATAATCATTTCTTGATACATTTCCGTACAATTTAGAGGTAAAACATGCACGATGATTACTTCTTGACTGGCTACTGACAACGAGGTTAAAATCACTCGGTAAAAAAAAAAAATGAAATATAAACATTTTAGAAACGACCAGAATGTCGCCATCAACATGATCGATCCCAAAGCGATATCAATATCATAATGTGGGTTTTAAGTCATCGTCAACTAATATTTTTTTGTAAATTATAGATGATTTTATTGTATATCAATAAAAACGACGGGCTATATACACTTAAAACGAATTTCTCTCTTTCTTAAACAAAATAATTATACTACATAGGAACACAGATGACTTAGAGATTCCAAGATGTTTTCAGTGGTCTGGAAATGCGCACGCCCGCCGCTTGGAAATCGCGGATTCTAAAACGTCTTTCATGTTATACGGCTCTCAACACGGCTAGTTTTTCCCGCTTTAGTGGACGCATGGATGACATAATAAGTACTAATAGTAAATACGCGCCAAACTTAGAGGTAATTAATCATATAAGACTCAGAAAGTAATTTGTAAGGGCGGGAATCTATGAGAAAACACGAGAAACTAATATATGACGAAATCACAGTAATTTAGCAAATCAAGCTCAAGCATTACAAGTACTAGAGGGTTATTAGTTAGATTGGATCATTAAATGGTAAACATGATACTAAAATGAACTGATCTCTCAAACACTTGTAAAGACGCTCAAAAATAACACGAAAAAAATGAAATCTATGGCCCTCCTAATCTTCTCAGTTTTGAGGGGCTATAACTATAACTATACTTTTTCCTTGGACTTAAGTACAAGACGCTATCAGAATTTAACAGAAAAAAAATGAAATGTGCACGTATGGCACTCCCAATCTTCTCAGTTTTGAGAGACTATAACTATACTTCTTCCTTGGACTTACATACAAGACGCCATAATAATTTTACAGTAAAAAAAATGAAATGTACACCCATGTCATTCCGCCCAATGTTCTCAGTTTCAAGGGGGCCTAAAACTACTTTGTTCGGCGTTTTATTTAGATCCTTCTTAATTCAAAAACCTCAATTTCTAACTATTCGGATTATGGTATCTCGGAATGCTTAATCTTCAAACGTAAGAGTCCAATTCAATAAACTGGAATCAATCTCCAAACAAAGAGTGATATACGCGCGGGTGGCGCAGACAAAGCAATCCAAGAATTTACTTGAAGTCTTTAGCAAATAGTTTCATTATTTTCTACAGTAAACCTAGTAATTCAACTCATTGAAAAGAATCGGAAAATCGTCATTATTTGTGCGCGAAGCAGGATAATGTTTGTTGAAGAAAATAAAAACCTGAAACAATAACTTGAAAGCAAACACAAACGCACACTCTGTCAGGTCATGAACATTAGACACATAAAACGAGTAACAAAGACTTAGTTTTTGGATATGTAGAAAATACGGAACAAAATGATGCTCTAAAGGCGTTTTAGGAAACGAATTTTAAGCCCAATGTTCACTCATGCAATGTTGATCGGATTAACTCAAAATTGGAGATATTAAAAGGAGTAAAATCAGTTACATTTTGTAATTACAAATACACCGACCATCTGTATCGCTTAACCCTATTTGATACTTGAATGAAAAGAAATTTAAACGAGCGAAAATTGATTTTTGTCTTTTGTTTGAATGGCTCCCTGTAGATCCAAAGTCCAAGCGCAACAGCCTCAAATTAGTCTTCATGAATAGAAATGTAAAATTTAAGTGATTCGATCACAAGATCTCAAAAAGTCATGAAGCAAAAAAAGGTGGGTTTTATTGTATTTTATTTTAAAAAGAAATTCCAACTCTCTCAAAAGCTGTACTCTAAAAATAGCCCTATTTTCGCTTTACTCTTTTCTATTAAAGTTGATTGACGTTGCTTTTGAACAAGGATTTGACCTAATATTAGACCAAGTTGAAGACAATAAAACGCGGGAAACTTTAGGACGCGTTTGCAAATGGTTTTGGCGCGCGACAGGAGGAATGTTTAATTTCCTTTTACTACATTATTCCAGGCTCAAGAATTGTGAGCTATTTTCTAAGACAATATATTAATTAAAATTACACTTCAAAATAAACTATTCACGAGGAAAAGACCGGAAATAAATAAAAGCGAAAAATAATTTCACCTTGCAAGGAAAAGAGATATGACAATGTTTCAGCTGTTGACGCTGAGTAGGAAGTTTTACTGTAAAACAGTTTCACATAAATTTATTGTCAAAATAACTTATTTGTACACTATTTTCCTTGAAGCGATCGGGAAAAGCTTAGATATCCGGTGTGTTGCTTTGTAGCATTTATCATGCCAAAGGCTCCAGAATTTCTACAGTGTCCATCACAGACGCCCCATTTCTTTGTATCGACATGATTAGGAATAGTTTATTCTTAATTCTGATAAACAGTGTTTTGAGAAGATACAAAAATGTATTTAAATTATCAAAATAATGTATTTTTGAATTACATTTTTTTTCGAAAAAATTCACGCTTCTTAACTTGACTAATAAAGAAACATGTTTGACAACTTCACATTTTCTTCAGTCGTAAGGCTTTTTTTAGAAATATTTTATTTATCGTTTAAAAACGAACATATAGTTAACAGTTAATGCGAAGAAAAGCTGTTTGTAAATCTGTTAAACACGAGCGAAAACGCTGTTGCAATCGGAAACAAAATAATTATCTAACCTGATCTTCGTTTAAACTAACCGATACACTGGGAATGGTGCTAATGACCAACAGAGTTTAGAAAAGCTAGCCAAACGGTCTCATTTTAGTGTGAATATTGAGGAAGAAACTCTCGACAAACGAGTCTCACCGGCATACATTTAATGTTTTTTTTGGTATCAGTTTAAGAAAACAATTTATTGCCTTCGAAAACTAAATCCAGATTTTCGTTAAATGAACTCCGGCGATTTATATTTTTACTATTAACTTGGATTTTTGGGAAAAGAAGAAGTTTGTTTTATGCCGCTCTCGAAGAACATTATTTTTCTCTTCTTAACACAACTTAAAAACAAGCTAACTCAGTTCTTGAAATTAATACAAGTTAAATCATCATTTGTACAATGGATTAATTCATCACCTTTTTGTCAAAAAAACATTCAAAGTTAAAATTCAAAAATTATCTAAATTTATTATTTTCAAAAATGTAAACGCAATTTCATTTCAACTTCTTCTCAGAAGGAATTATTCCTTACCCAGAAAGCTTAAATATGTATCTATCTAATTTCATCTTTGAATTGTTCTCGTGTGTACTTGTCTTGGTAAACCTAAATTCACATCACCCTCGCCTTATACTAATGTCAACAAAACTTCTACTTCACAAAATTACGAGGAGTATTCTAAATAATTACTTATTGTTAATAAATGTTTTGTATATTTTCACGATATGTCGACAATCGCAAAGGAAAGGAAGCGAATTACAAATACATGTGTTAAGTAAAAGGTAAACTAGTAAAAGATCATGTCTGCAATTGATAATTCTGAGACGACTTTTATTCAACTAACGGTTAAGCAAATAAAGTCGAAATAAAAAGAAAGTGACAAAAGAAAGGATGTGACGGCCGGTTTTATTGAAGTTATCAAACACCGACTAGAAGCAATCAAATATTATCGACTTTTTTATGAAAGCGTTTGTCAACAGAAATTCAGCAGAAATTTGAACAATGTGTTTTGGGATTGTCATAGTTTGGAGTGTGTACTCCAAAGTTAACATGGTTTGTCAACAACTGAACAATTCGACACAAGCCAGCTAAAAAGAAGTACAACAAAGCGTTGCTTTATGCTATTTGAAAAGCGAACTTGAAGTTTAAGCCGTTTGTAAACACGAAATACCATTGACCGATGAAAAACAGTGGTTCTTTTTGCTTTTGAAAGGACAAAACATCCCTTTTGCTCGGGAGCGAATATCATTGAGCAGTTTTGAGCAAAAGACACTGGGAATAGTTTATCACTGTAGAAGGAACTCTGTAGAAGGACTCGTTGTTTGAATAATGAGTTTTCTCAGTTTTGAGGGGGAAAAAACGTGTGTTCGTTCACTCTCTGATTCCTAAAATGACAAACTTTACAGAACCATGATTTTGTTCTTTCTTGCTTCAATAAAAATCTTACAAGAATACTTATAAACACTCTCGGTATCAAATTTATTTTCAAAAACAAATTGTTCTAAAGTACTTTCGCAATGCTTCGTATCACATTTCATCGTACAAACCACGAAATGTTCCTTTCATCGGAAGTACTTCAGCTTTTCACGTCAAAAAAAGAAAAGAAAAAGATTGGTTCTACAAAGAACTGCAGAATGAAACGTTATGCTGTGCGGTAGTACTACCTATCTACTGCAAAAGATACTCATATAATGATTGATAACAGTGATAATAGTCATGATAGTTATCTTTCATAATGTACACTTAAAAGTCTTCAAGAATACTACTACCCACCCCCACTCCCACGAGGAAACGCGCGGAATCGTGATGAATTCTGGGTAACTATGGGAAGGTCGATTTATCTTATACGCCGCCGGATAGTTCCATGCACAAATGAGAGTCAACAATGCACTTAGATTTAAAGAAGTTTGGAAGCAAGACGAGTAGAACAGGAATCTGCAATATATTGCATAAATATCTGAGAAAAATTGGAAACTTTATAATATAATTTAAAAAAAATGTATTTCTAAAATTGTTTCTTATGCTGCGCTTCCAAGCATATGACGTCACGACAACGTTACTCCCTGTTTAGCCAATCACAGATCAGGACGTCTCTCCTCCAAGCACATTGGTATGGATGCTGATACAATATTCATTTTCCATGAATTAGGATTTCTTGAAAAGATGATCTCAATACCTTTTCATCCAGATTTCGACCTACAGAAGAAAAGCATAATACTGTATTTGTATTTGGCAATCTACTGGAAAATATGGCAGATCAGTACATTTTATCATAATACTTTGCGCGTAATAAATAAATAAACAAATAAATAAATAAATAAATAAATAATAGAAAAGAAAAATATATATATATTATACCTCGTTGAACAAAACTTTGCGCGTGTGAAGCTATTGCCTGCTTTATTTATGCAATCAGGCAGTTTCTAGATGAGTAGTACTGATTAAGGTTCGCAAAGGATTGTGGTAAAATATGAAGCCGTCATTTTGTTTTGCAGCCGCCATTTTGTTTTGCAGCCGCCAGTTTGATTTGCAGCCGCCATTTTGTTTTGCAGCCGCCATTTTGTTGGCGTACAGTAAATTTATTCTATGTTAAACATTGTCTAATTTTAAACTGAAACTACAATCCAGAGACTCTCGAGACAGTTAAACAATTACCAAGTGAAATAAAGCTGAACGAGATGAAAAATAAATTAAGCTACAAGAATATATTTAAAAAAACAGACCGAAAAAAAAATTTTTTTTTTGAGGATGGTTTGAAAAAAGAAAAGAAAGAAAACACATCAGCTCGACTTTATTTATAACACAAACACCAAGACGTCTTTGCACGTGAATCGGAAATCCATTTGAACATGTCGAATATCTGATTCTCTTGAAAATTAACGCTATAGTAATGAATAAGAAATTGAACAGATTTGATATGAATGAACCGTGATAACATAACAGATTAAACTATACATTTGGACATGAGCATACAGAGATATAGCATATCATATTAATGTGATTCGAATTGATCAATTGGAATCAGTCTGTCAACATTATCACTATCGATGAAGTTTCTCATTCCCGCCAAAACATTGCATTGGCTTTCCGTCAATCAAAACATCAACGAGTTTACAAAATCATTTGGGTCCAATTCACTTTTCTCTGGTCGAGCTGAAAGAGTCTTCGAGTTCCTTTTCTGTTCATTACAACGTGATTGGAGATTAACCAGCGTGGATTTGATTGACAGAAAATCAATGGAACATTTTGGCGCGAATGTGAACCATGTCACGATACAAGAAAAGCACATGTAAATCAGTAGAAAACAGTCCCAATTACTCCATCAATAACTTCTTTCTTCTTTTAATATATGACTTATTCTGTCTGAATCTGACAAGTTTCCAAAAGAGGAAGGGTATATATATCTGCAGTCTAAACTCCCTAAAATACCAAAGGCGAGATCGCAAAGCATCATGGGTGTTTTATTTGCAGTTATATTCATTCAAGCATTAGAGTCGTTTTCATATGAGTGGGAAACCTACGGTACGGAGTTACGGTCAAGGTGCGGAATCGAAGACATCTATTCAACCAATCATAGCGCGCAAAATTATTGCTCAACCAATCAGAATGGTTGGACACGGCACCGGTCATCGCACGGCTCGGTACCGTAACTACTTCCCACTCATACGAAAATGACTCTATATCAACATGTGACTGTGAGCTTCAAAACGCCCATATCCCATGATTCTCTTCGGTCATACCATGGTGGAATGACGTTTTTTTATTGAATTTGTTTACATAAATTAATTACAACTGTTCTCAGCAAAATCCTTGAAAACTACATTTATACCTGGCTTTGGCCCTAGATATCAAAACGCCTAGAACCACAGGTAGCCCAACCATTTGTAGACCCTCACCCGAGTACGATTGAAATATGAGTATAGAAAATCTACATCATAGAACAACGAGAATACTCACCTATAAACACGAGTCTACTTGTCCTTTCTTCATCAACCTCCCATAATGTTGTAGCGGTTTTATCAAACAACTCGTGAACAGCTTGCACAATCACGCGCTGTCCCTGGCCCGACATCGCAACCACGCCCTTCAAAGATAAGTACATTTCAGCGCCGCTTTTGCCCAAATGGGGAAACTTAGATTTCTCGGGGGCATTTGGATGGACGAGGAAATGTCTGAGCGGTTTGTAAGATAAGGACAGCCAATTTGTAGGATTATGGCAAGTAAGAAGTACATTTGATGATAGGATGTCATGATAAGTAGTTAATAGGTTTGATAACGGAATCAGAGCAAGCCAGATTCAAGATTTACTAGGTTAGGCTGCTTTGAAATTATCATGGAAACAGAAAACTGAATGGTTGGTTGATGGCTTATTTGGTGATGTTTAAATAAAACGATATTTAAAATAAGTTTACTAAACGTAATCAGATAAATGGAAACAAATGACAACAGTGAAAGGAACGGATGACTAAAGTAAAGAACAAACGACAAAAGGAAAAGGAAAGGAAGGAAAGGAAGGAAAGGAAAGGAAGGAAAAAAGGGAGAGAAACAATGAGAGGAAGAGAAAAAGAAAGAAACGAAAGAAGAAATAAATAAAGCGGAACGAATTAAAGAAAGAAAACAAGAGAAGAAAGGAAGAAAGGAAGAAAGAAATGAAAAAAGATAGGAAGATTGAAAGGAAGAAAGGAAGAAAGCCAAAAAGTAAAAAGAAGAAGAGATATCTTAGTTAATAAACCTCAGCGAGTATCTTGTACGTACAATCAGAACACATAATGATAAAACAATGACTTTCCTTTCAGCACTCAATCTAATGGTAAATTGAGGTATAATCGACTACTGAAAGACATTGAAGGGAAAAAAAAAACTAATACAAAATACAAAAATAAATTCAGAATGTATCAATATAGAGCGCAGTGATCGTGTACAAATTCTGCTGGTTGTATATGTAAAGCTATAGCTTTTATAATCAGCTCAAACATTTCGAAATAAATAAGCTTGAAAAAGACGATAAAAACACATCTTCGCGCAGCAGTTTTTTCATAACATTTTTTCGGTAGTTTAAACATTTAGGTCGGTCGGCACGGAAATCTTTTCATGAAAAACATCATTATTTTTATGCGAAATTTCTCGTCTGCTGATGTTATACAAGAGATTGGTATCATATAATTGCCACCAACTTAAACAACATAATTTAGATAA
Source organism: Actinostola sp. cb2023 (assembly GCA_033675265.1). Classification (NCBI taxonomy): domain Eukaryota; kingdom Metazoa; phylum Cnidaria; class Anthozoa; order Actiniaria; family Actinostolidae; genus Actinostola; species Actinostola sp. cb2023. Next base: position 68,412 of record JAUJYZ010000463.1, read on the forward strand.
AGAGTACTTCGGGCCTTTGGCGGTAATGATTTGATACACCATTCAGAAGCCAACGTCAAACAAAGAGCTTATTGACTTTCTCAATGCGTTGTGTTTATCGACAGAAGAAAATGACTTCTTGATATCGTGAAGATAAATCAGATACAGAATAAATGGATAAGTTTATGAAATAATTGGATAATTGTTTGTGCTACAAATGGCAATGGGAGAATGATACACTCTGAAAACAATAGGATAGATGAAGTTGGGGGGAAATAGGAAAGAAAGAAAGAGAGAAAGCGAGAGAGAAAGAAAGAAAGCGAGAGAGAAAGAAACAAAGAAAGAGAGAAAGCGAGAAAGCGAGAGAGAAAGAAAGAAAGAAAGAAAGAGAGAAAGCGAGAGAAAGAAAGAATGAAAGAATGAAAGAGAGAAAGCGAGAGAGAAAGAAAGAAAGAAAGAAAGAGAGAAAGCAAGAGAGAAAGAAAGAAAGAATGAAAGAAAGAGAATGAATAATAATAATAATAATAATAAATTGTTATATAACGCACTATACTGAAGTCTCAGTGCGCTTTGACAATAAAACAAAAGACTAAGGAAAATGTCACTACTGAATGAACGAATATGTGAATGAATAAAAGAATGAACGAATGAATGAATAAAAGAAAGAATGAATGAATGAATAAAAGAATGAATGAATGAATGAATAAAAGAATGAATGAATGAATGAATAAAAGAATGAATAAAAGAATGAATGAATGAATGAATAAAAGAATGAATAAAAGAATGAATGAATGAATGAATAAAAGAATGAATAAAAGAATGAATGAATGAATGAATGAATAAAAGAATGAATAAAAGAATGAATGAATGAATAAAAGAATGAATGAATGAATGAATAAAAGAATGAATGAAAGAATGAATAAATGAATGAATGAATGAAAGAATGAATAAAAGAATGAATGAAAGAATGAATAAATGAATGAATAAAAGAATGAATAAAAGAATGAATGAAAGAATGAATGAATGAATAAAAGAATGAATAAAAGAATGAATGAATGAATGAATGAAAGAATGAATAAAAGAATGAATGAATGAATGAAAGAATGAATAAAAGAATGAATGAATGAATGAAAGAATGAATAAAAGAATGAATGAATGAATGAATGAAAGAATGAATAAAAGAATGAATGAATGAATGAATAAATGAATGAATGAAAGAATGAATAAAAGAATGAATGAATGAATGAAAGAATGAATAAAAGAATGAATGAAAGAATGAATAAAAGAATGAATGAAAGAAAGAAAACAAACAAACAAACAATGAACATGAAACAAAAGAAGCGACATTACTTTTCGGCCTAGCAAGTCAACTCTTCGTCATTTTATCCTTACAAGATGTCAATTTTTGAAATTTTCACAAGTTTTTGCCAGTAGCTAGTACTAAAAAGTAGGTAGTACTTGACTCAATTATAGTGAATTACCAATTCTTCAACATTAAAACTAATTTCCATGATTAAAGGAAATCCATAACACCGTAAAAAAGAGTACTTAACTTTACTGCCCTCTTACTCCGACAAAGGGCTAAGGCTCGAAACGTCAGTAAAGTTAAGTACTCTTTATTACGGTTTATAGATTTCCTTTAACCATTGAACTTATCATTATACACCGACGCAGCCCATACTAGTGTACTTATTATTATAATAATAATAATTATTATTATTATTATTATTACTTACTAGTTTGAATTTATCATTATACACCGACGCAGCCCATACTAGTGTACTTACTAGTTTGAATTTATCATTATACACCAACACAGCCCATACTAGTGTACTTACTAGTTTGAATTTATCATTATACACCGACGCAGCCCATACTAGTGTACTTACTAGTTTGAATTTATCATTATACACCAACACAGCCCATACTAGTGTACTTACTAGTTTGAATTTATCATTATACACCAACACAGCCCATACTAGTGTACTTACTAGTTTGAATTTATCATTATACACCGACGCAGCCCATACTAGTGTACTTACTAGTTTGAATTTATCATTATACACCAACACAGCCCATACTAGTGTACTTACTAGTTTGAATTTATCATTATACACCAACACAGCCCATACTAGTGTACTTACTAGTTTGAATTTATCATTATACACCGACGCAGCCCATACTAGTGTACTTACTAGTTTGAATTTATCATTATACACCGACGCAGCCCATACTAGTGTACTTACTAGTTTGAATTTATCATTATACACCAACACAGCCCATACTAGTGTACTTACTAGTTTGAATTTATCATTATACACCGACGCAGCCCATACTAGTGTACTTACTAGTTTGAATTTATCATTATACACCGACGCAGCCCATACTAGTGTACTTACTAGTTTGAATTTATCATTATACACCGACGCAGCCCATACTAGTGTACTTACTAGTTTGAATTTATCATTATACACCGACGCAGCCCATACTAGTGTACTTACTAGTTTGAATTTATCATTATACACCAACACAGCCCATACTAGTGTACTTACTAGTTTGAATTTATCATTATACACCAACACAGCCCATACTAGTGTACTTACTAGTTTGAATTTATCATTATACACCGACGCAGCCCATACTAGTGTACTTACTAGTTTGAATTTATCATTATACACCAACACAGCCCATACTAGTGTACTTACTAGTTTGAATTTATCATTATACACCGACGCAGCCCATACTAGTGTACTTACTAGTTTGAATTTATCATTATACACCAACACAGCCCATACTAGTGTACTCGCTAGTTTCCATTGAATTTCGATGAGTTTATCATTTGTGTTGTGTACCTATATATCAAGTCTCATTTATTGCTACCCCCAAATCTCCCAAAAACGATGGATTTCTTTTTCACAATCATTATACTATTCTAACCAACAATGAGAGGCGTTCTATGAAGAATTCTCACGAAGAAAGCTGCGTGTTTAGCAAAACCGACCACAAACAGGTGAGAAAGCGGCGCATCAGTCGAGACTAAGTTCCAGCTGGAAATGTCGTCGGTCTATGTAGCTGTAAGCAGTCGAAACTCTGCCATAATCGGATTACAAGGTCAAAAAGCCGACAGCCAAATTCAATATCAAAAACAAGACCATAAATTATGGCATTTTTGTGAGGATATTCTCTTAGTAAAGTTAGTACATTCAATGTTTAAACTGTAGGAAAAGATTCGATGAGTTTTTCATTGTTGCTAAATGAGAGAAGAATTTCCAGAGAGCTTGGCAGCAAGTGGAGGAAATTCGTGGGAAAAACGTAAAGAGTAAACAAACTAAAATAAACTATGCCTACCATAGACTTCAGTGCACATATTAAATATATAATTAAAGCTAAAAACTAGCAAAGAAGTAAACTTAGAAAAGACCACTCTAGAGTGCAATTTAGAAAAACGTGAAATAGTACTAACTTTAAATAGTACTAAATAGTGCTATTTCTATTGTTTTCATTTGTTTCATTAGTGCTACTTAGTACTAATTAGTTATTTAGTTTTCAAGCTTTTCTAAATTGCACATGTATTTCAATATATATATTTTTCATTCGATATTTTTAATAAAAATGATATTTCGGAAGATTTGCTAAAGATAGGGATATTTACAATATAAAGGCAATATTCTCTACGTTTCTGCTTGTTTTGACCAGCAAAGTTTCGTATGTAATCCAATTAATTAAACCATAGACAAAAACATCTGATATGATACAAATTGTGTACCCCCTGCAAAGCATATGGGTTTCCTGTTATTTTTTTGTCCGAGAGCGACTTGGCCCTAGTATTTTTCCATCCCTCGTCCCTAGTTTCCACTCTTTCATGTAACACAGGTATACCGAGGCTTTGAAAAGAAAGATGAATTTGCGTGCAGAAGGCCGAGGTTCAATATATGGTTTGGATGAACTGCACAAAAGGAGTTCAAAACACATTCAATATAATAAAACCACCCGTGTTGTAAACTAAGTGATTGCGACTCTACAGCAGGTTGTTGTGAAAGGATTTACCAATTAAGCTTGATTTAGTAAGTGCATTATTTTCAAATCTCCACGACAATACCAATATTATCAAATTATAATTATCGTGTCTATCGTCGCGATGAAAGAGATCGCTACCCACATCAAGCTTCCCTCTCAAGATTTTATCAGTTTTAATAACATTTGCACGAAGCTTGAATCAGCACGTAAGAGCAGTATTACGACCTTGCGCAAATTTAATTTTAGATATACTCGAAGATTAAGATTTCTAATACCAATTGCTTATGAAGGATGGAGAGTGCTCTAACCACGACATGGCAGGGTTTGCGATGACAAATTTACCTTTGAATTGATTTCATTAGTATATTGATCAAGTGTTCTTTCCGAGTGGGCCACGATACCACATGGAACTGTGTTTCAATCCCTTAATTAGTATCAATATTATTTCATTACATATGAATCGCAATACTTCAGGACAGACTGACATTGAAATGGCTTTCAAATTATTTCAAATGTTTGCTCCAAATCCCATTGGACCAGCTGTGTATGATTGAAGCACAGTACTACAGGACTGGGTTACATTGAAATGGTTTTCTTTAGTTTCAGATGTTCCATTCAAATCTCATTGGACCCAGTAATGTATGATTGAGTCACGACATCCCAGGACTGACTGACATTGAAATGGCTTTCCATTGTTCCATTCAAATCTCATTGGACCCAGTAATGTATGATCGAGTCACGACATCCCAGGACTGACTGACATTGAAATGGCTTTCCAATGTTCCATTCAAATCTCATTGGACCCAGTAATGTATGATTGAGTCACGACATCCCAGGACTGACTGACATTGAAATAGCTTTCCATTGTTCCATTCAAATCTCATTGGACCCAGTAATGTATGATTGAGTCACGACATCCCAGGACTGACTGACATTGAAATGGCTTTCTATTGTTCCATTCAAATCTCATTGGACCCAGTAATGTATGATCGAGTCACGACAATCCAGGACTGACTGACATTGAAATGGCTTTCTATTGTTCCATTCAAATCTCATTGGACCCAGTAATGTATGATTGAGTCACGACATCCCAGGACTGACTGACATTGAAATGGCTTTCTATTGTTCCATTCAAATCTCATTGGACCCAGTAATGTATGATCGAGTCACGACAATCCAGGACTGACTGACATTGAAATGGCTTTCTATTGTTCCATTCAAATCTCATTGGACCCAGTAATGTATGATTGAGTCACGACATCCCAGGACTGACTGACATTGAAATGGCTTTCTATTGTTCCATTCAAATCTCATTGGACCCAGTAATGTATGATCGAGTCACGACAATCCAGGACTGACTGACATTGAAATGGCTTTCTATTGTTTCATGTTTCATTCAAATCACATTATATTGGATGATTGAGTGTTTCATTCATAATCTCATTGGACCCAGTAATGAAAGATTGAGTCACCACAATCCAGGACCAACTGACATTGAAATGGCTTCCTATTGTTTCAGATCGAGTGTTTCATTCATAATCTCATTGGACCCAGTAATGAATGATTGAGTCACCACAATCCAGGACCAACTGACATTGAAATGGCTTCCTATTGTTTCATATCGAGTGTTTCATTCATAATCTCATTGGACCCAGTAATGAATGATTGAGTCACCACAATCCAGGACCAACTGACATTGAAATGGCTTCCTATTGTTTCAGCCGATGTTTCATTCAAATACGACACTTCAGGAGACTTATACACTAAAATGGCTTCCCGCAATGTATTCTAACTTACCCCATGGAGTTACAAAGTGAACGAACCCGCAAAGTAGCGTGGGAGACGTGCATTTCAGTACCCGTTTGAGTCTAATTGCTTGTATGAAAACAAAATAACAGCTATCTTTCACCAGAATATCATCATCAACCTTTTTGTTTTCTTTTCACACTTTTATATATATGATATATTTTATTATCATTATTATTACTATTATTATTATTTATTATTATTATTTTATTTTATTATTATTTTATATTTAATTTAATTTTTTTAAATTATATTTTTAAGGTATTTAATTCACGTTTTGACGCTATTAAACATCTACGGTTATGTATCTGTACTCCACTAACCTCCAAAAGACTTGCCAGGAGAGAACAGTCACTATAATTCCATGAAATAAATAGCTCTAAGCAGTCCTAAAAAAGTGTTATTAGCTTTGTTTCCTTTTGTTTCTCAGCGACACTACTTAGCACACTAATCACCAAGTATTCTTTCATGCTCGGTATTTGCCATTTAATTAGATTATCTTTGTAAAAGTTTTACTCACTAGTTGAACAATAGTTCATGTGTGGTAAAAATTGCTACTGTAAAATGGTTTTCCTTTGATAAACTAAACGGCAACATCCTTCAATTTGAAACACTGAAGTCAGTTATCAGTAGTGTTTGCTCGCCAGAACCTAGAGGATAATAAAACAATTGAGCGCAATCGTGCCAACAGGCAGAGTCTTTACTCTGCTCTGTAAAGATATGAAATAAAAAATAAATAAAATAAATAAACATTGCGCGAGCGTTGCAAAAGTCCTTAACATTACTCGAGGACATTGCGTGACTGCACAAAAAATGGTCAGGCGTTTTAAAACATGTCTTGCTCGTCTTGCAGTTATACAAGATAGTTATTGCCCAACGCAAAGGAATTAAAAAAAAAGATAGGAAAAGCCAGTTCAGTGTTTGGCAACTTCCTAACGAAGGTATTACTTTGCTTTGCAGCTGTGAAAAGCTTACAAAGCTCAGAATAACGAAAGACAACACTTAAATATATCTAAAAAAAAACCCGAAGCACAGCTGGCAAACATCAGACATCGAAAAGCAAAACACAAAACAACAACGATGTAGCAAAATGAACAACAACAGCTTCGAATCCTAAACGTAAATTAAAATAAAAGCTACATTCTTTATATCGGCCATAAAATGATAATAACAAAAAAACCCGGCAGTATAATATTCAAAGTAAATATATATATTCATGACATGTCACAAAACAAGACAACAATGAGAACCAAACAGTTTCCGTTGTCGCTAAACTAGAAGGGGACCGGATAACTATTTTAGTCCTGAGAACACGTTACCTACAACAGCAACAACTTTTTTTACCTCAAGCATGCCAGTAATGTTTAATTTTAGTTCAAAGGACACAAACAATCTACAGGTTCTATAAGCAAGACTCCTCACAAACTTTCAACAAGTATTGAGTGGCCCGAGTTGGATAAACTGCACAAAACGACCACAAGTTCAACACACATAATACGCTTTAGGGAAAAATTATTATCTAATTAACTCCTTGTATTGTTCAAACTACTTGAAGGGTTCTCGAAACTCCACTGGGTCGACACGTTGTGCTGAGAAGCACATAACCGTTTGTCTAGGTAACGTACGAGCTTGTTATTTGGCGAAGATGAGTTTGCCTTGGGACTACGCTGATAATTCCATACGGACATACACGCTTGATCTGGTTGAAGCACTTAGAAAAGAAGGCGTTTCCGGCGTCTTGGCACATGTAGTTAAAACATAGCCATTGAATCCTAATAGAAATGAGGTCTTATTTTAGTGAAAAAAGGTTTCATTAATTTGACTCTTGAAATACAGTTTATATAAAGAAAGGTCAAGAAAGCCAGTAGTACGTACATCAAGATACGCTTTGAGCCGGCTGAAGCTGTTTCTTATAACTTCAAGATAAGAAATTGCTTTTTAATTCAACAAGCAAAGTGGCTAACTACTACAAGATGATGTTATAACTTTTTGTATGGTTTTAAATTAGTCTACATGAATTCAAATGTGAAACCAATCTATTTGAAAAGGCTTCGTCGCCACGGTTGCTATGGATCGTTTGCAAAAAAGCGCCGACTGTAGAAGCGCACTTGAAAGGGTTTCCACAAAGCTGTAAACAATTTTTAAGAAATCTGTAATTCTTTTACTGAATCACTTAGCGAAATATTCAGCTAATGACATACTTGGGGGTCGGTTAATAATGGTTTATAAAAAGGGTCCTCAAGCTTAATATAATTTTCGTTGTTTTAATTGACTTCACAAAATGCTTTCAGGGCGTAACGACTAAGCTTGTACAACAATTGGCCGGCATGTGGCTCGAATCGCGAGCGACTTTAGAGAAGTTATCGAGCGATTCTTCGTCATCACTAATCGACAAGAAACACAAAATTGATGTTATATTTACATAAGGTAAACAGAACAGTGTCGCCATGTTGTTTTACATGTTGCAAAACGTGTGATAATTACTAGCAAAAATTGCTTTGCAAAACAAGTAGAAATTCGAGCCCTGAAGCCAAACAATAGCAAGAAATTAAAATAACAGTGATTTAAGTGAAAAGAACTGGTGGCAGATAGACATAACAAATTTAATATGAAAATAAAATGTCGTTACAACAAGGCACTCGGTAAACATTCTGTAATGTTTTGGTCGAGAAATTCCAAAATTAGCGATACTACTTCAATCCAATTCATTAAACAATCTTGCATTTTTAATCCCATTCAGTAGACTTTTAAATGACGGCCACTTTAAGGGGAGTTACAAGCCACTTAATGTCGAACGAAAGCCTAAAGGTTTTTCGTTGGACAATGGCAGATTCCGGGTTCGTCTGAATCACGGTTAACACGTGGGGATGACAGTGAATTTTCTCAGCAATTTCATCAGTTTAAATTAGACTTGACTTCGCTAATAAAAGTCATAAACTTTTTAATTACAGCTTGCTTTTATGATGTTCTTAGTAATTTTATTTATTGTGAATGGAGTTAACATTGTGCTTTGTGCGAGCCGACGTGTGAGCGACGAGAAGTTCAGCAGGTAGGTTTCTCATAGTAAGAGATTGGCTTCAATAATTTATAAATCGACAGGCAATTAGAGGGTCACCCTACGACTGTGTTTAAAACCGTTCTTACGATCAATAATTAGCAGGTCTTCCAGCTAATCCTAATTCATACGACTTTGAAGATGGCAAATTAAGAGTAAACAAAACAGCAACTTGTTCCCTTATTCCTCTGAAATTATACAACCCGAGTTCTCGCATTTAGTTCTTGTCGAAACCCGATTTGATAAATTTGCTTTGTTTGTTTGAGTTAATGATTTTTCGTAAACCCAGTTTTTGCTATTTTGATTCGCCGTTAAATTGTTATTTTCTTCTGGTTTTTATAATGATAATATTTTTTACGAGAAAACTGCATCAGCTGTTTTAAGATTAGGAGAAACACAACAAAGGCGTCAAAACAAAACAACAATAGTTGTATCCATGGAACATATTGTTTTGAATGTTGCAACAGCAAAAATGATAAGCCACGAAAACTGTGAATATCCGTCTAAGCTACTTCCTTCGATGAACTTCTCGGTCTCAACTTCTCTAACTACTTCTTAACTACTGTCTTATCGTGACATTGAGCGAAAGAGCTGAGATATATTTAACACTATGACTGATTTTTTTTGCCAGATTAAGGACATAGCGCGGAGTTTTTTTTTTTTATAGCGCGGAGAGGTTTATATATTTCAGAGTCAAGGTAGGTTAATGAGGACTGACTCGAGGCAAACTTACGATAGCTAAGGATATATCTAAGTAATTAAGACACCATGACTAGAGAAAGACAAAGGAAAAGTGAATTCCTTTAATTGGAAATCCATAAACCTCTCTGAGAGCGGTTGCCGAGGACACTCGTTAAAGAAACGAGCTTAAAATAGAATCAATTGCACTGAGCTCTTTTGAGACAGGCGTGTGAACGAAGTGCTAGTTGTAGTACATCCTATATTAGAAACAAAAACAACCACACAACGAAGAAATAAACGTCAACTTCAAAACTTCACGGACAATGCTGGGTTGGGCTGCTTCGGAAGGGAATCCATCAAGGAACAAAACGAAAAATAAAAACAATTGCTTCAGACGTATTTCCTTCCGTAACGGACTACGTTTGAGGAAATGCATGTCCAACAAAGTATTTCTGGTAACAGGAAATTTCGATACAAAGCAGCTAAACTTCCACGTTCCCATATAAACAGGTAGCAAGTCTACTAAGCCACTGTCCATGGACGCAACGGCTGTCAGATTAAGACTGATTTACAGTCACAATGCTTTGCCTTTGCGCTTTTCAAATTATTCGAAAAATATCCATTGAATCACAAAGCACATTTATTTATTCTGAACAGAACAGAACAGTACAATGAAATATGTTTTCACTCTGTTCTCGATTGTAACAAGCGGTGTTCTTAGCTTTTCTCAAAAAGATTCTAAAATAGATACATGGAAAGTTTCTTTTTAAGCTGGACTATGACTATATATAGTTTATTTGACAATATTCCAATCTTGGGAAGGCGGTACTCTTCACCATGGTATCAAAACATGTAACAGTTAACACTGTTATCTTCCATGTTCGATTTTGAAACCGAGCGCAAGTACACTCGATGCGTCTATGTGTTGTAGTGAGCAAAGGCTATTTATTTCAGTTGGTTGGTTACTCAAATCATCCAATTCGCGTTCCCAATAGTGAAGAAGAGAAGACTTACGAAAAGGAGCAACGTTTTTTTTACATACCCTCTAGCTATAGGCCTCTAGGATTTACTCAGTCGACTGCCATGGATACCACTTGCGATGATGGAAACGCAGCATTTACAGTACGATTGAGTAATTGTTGAAGAATAACGACTTCAGAGACTTCTGAAGGCTTTCTATAACTGATGAAAATCCACATTTGGCGACCAGTTACCGAGGCGCGATGTACACCGGCGTTAGGAAACAATGGCCGCGAACAGCCTGCAATGTCTGACACCACGTTTGATATCTTCAAAGCGCGAAAAAAAAAAAAATTGTGTTTACATTCCCTTGAGAAGCCATTACTAGGAAAATTCCCGTCTGATAGTTAGCAGTCTATTTTAGTACAAATTATTGGTTCACAAATCACTCCATCTGTGCGGAAATATAAGCTGTTGTAGATACAATTAGCTTTACAGCGTTTCCAAGAACCAAAACGACAACTCTTTTTGAAATTGCATGATAGTCTCCTACATTACCATAGCAGAAATCGCTCCCGAGTTGTTATTTGTATTACAAATGAGCAGTATTTTAACCTTTTTTAAATAATTTTCGTTGTTGCATAACTTTCCAAAGACGATTGCAAAAGACTACGCGTTGTTTCGCGCGCTTTTGGTACTCGGCAAAGATAACGTTCTGTTTATTTAAAATACTTTATTGATTAAGACGATAAAGTCAACACTTTTGACATCTTAGTTTCTTTACTTTTGAAGCTTTTCTTATAAAGTTATGTACACGTTAGCAAACCCAACTTGATTATCGTGTTATATATACAAATATAATGTGACTGTTGTATAAATAGGTTACAAACACTTCAAACATTTAACTTACAAGTAGTTTATAAACTGTTACTATGAAATATCGTAGCGTAAAGTCTGTTTAAGTGTATTTACATGTACAACCTAGGCATTGGATGCACGGTGGACGATTCAAATCAGAGTATAAGAAACGTGGCGGACCTACTCGAAGCCATTCTGATGCAGGCAGCCTCTTCAAGTAAGGAGTTCTTCCCTCGAGTGAGAGGATTGAATGTGGTCGTACCACTGAAGCAGGTAATAAAGGTGGAACACCCATAGGTACACCGTTGGCATCTTTCCTGGGAAGAGGAAGTGGATAAGGAACACCGGGATAGTGTGCAGGAGATAAACTATTATATCTCTCGGGTTGAAATAACTGAGCGTCTCGACGGGAGTTGTCTGGTGCGGAATAATTCAACCTTGGAGATAACAGCGTTTCATGAGCTTCTTCGAGACAACGTTGTATCTTCTCATTCTGGTAGATATCTTCGGCACTCTCCTCAGTCTTGAAGCGCCTCTTTCGTCGCATAAAGCTTCCACCTTGGAACATGTCTACGCTGTTGGTATGAAGTGTCCAGAGGTGGCCTTTGCACGGGTTGGTAGGGTCCCTCCATGTCTTTACAAAACAGTCGTTCAGGCTAAGGTTGTGTCGAATAGAGTTCTGCCAGCCTTTGGCAGGGCAGTCTTTCCCATAATACTCAAATTTCGTTTTTATAAAGTCAATAATACCACTTAACGTTTGCCGCTTGTCCGGGGTATCGAGAACAGCCATGGCTATCAGAGCAATGTATGAGTACGGTGGCTTCCCATTTTTACGTTTCCTTCCTTGTCCTAAGCTAGGCTTTCTTTTCCCTCTGACTGTGGAATCCTGTCTTGCAGCATCAGCTTCCTCTGATGGAAGTTCTGTAGTCTCGACGTGCTCCGTCGAGTCCTCAATCTCACTCATAACGGCCGATAATTATCTCAAGCTAGTGACTTCCCGCAATGTCCAAAGTGACAACTTCACATCCGCAGTCAATGGCTATTAACTTGTCCACAGTGCGTCGTGAATTTATACCATTGGTGGCATATCATTGGCAAAGAAGAGCCCGGCTATTCAACGATGATTGACGGCATTTTAAAGTAGTTAAGGAGCTACATTAGCCCGTTAAAATTCTCGGATAGCACTTATTGTTGTGGGAGTGTAAAGTGGATCATCAACAGACCGTTACCCTGAAGGCTGATTGGTCAAAGCACGTGCAACATCGATACATATGCATGACTGTACTTTCTAATTAGGAAATTAGTCGATAATTTAGGTGTACATACAGGGAGACCTTATCACGACAAAATCATCATTTCAAGAGTATCTTTTCATTGCAAAGCTGTGATATGGATCGAGTGATTCCAAAGGAAAGTGTACCATACAAAAACAGGTGTTTAACAGCTCTGTGGATCTAGCTGTGTCCTGTTGTTTATAGCCCCCCCTCATTATGGACACCGTAGTTTTTAAAATTTCGAAATATGAAAAAAAAAAAAAGCGACGAAGGCAGAAAAAAGCTCACGTTTTTGAAAGTACGTGTCTCATCATTTTATGGCAGGGTAGTTCCATGTAACTTCAATTACTAATAAGTGCATGGCGATAGAAGACTTGTTGGGTTTTTCCAAATACATTACGACAAACGGCGGGTAAAACTAGGACCTGCTAGAGGAAGTGTTTCACATTTAGGGTATCATATAGCTACCAGCTTAAGGGTATTCATTCAAAGGGTTTGACGTCTTAAAGCGGTTGGTGAATAACTTATTAGAGCACATAGCATTGTATTGCATACAATAAAGAATGTGGACTTGGCTTTTTGGAGGATGAAATTTGAGAGAGCTTTTAAGGCACTTAGGACTCCGTAAAACTTCACAAGTCCTCGTTTGTTATTTGGTTAATTTACCTTTGTTTACTGAACTAAGGAATGATACATTTTTTCTTTCTTTTTCTGGTAACATTATTTACAAAGATGCAATGTCAACAATTATGATAAAGACATTTGAAAAGCGCGAAATTCCTCTCAGAAAGGTGCTAGGTTGTTTTCTTCGTGCAGTTATACAATACTACATGCTAAAAATGGAGATGATTAGCTGCGGACAATGTTTGTTTAGACTTTAAACTTTACTGTTGACTCAATAACGTAAATATTAACTTGTTATAACTCACTCTATGCCCAAGGGAACAGAACTACATTGCCTCTGTTTTCATTTTGCAAAGTAAGAAAACATTGAGAAAATTTACAAACGAGACAAAATGGCAACCCGGTTGTCAAGGGATATAATCACAGAATGACGGCTATTTTTGTTGCTAATGACAAAAAATAAAAATAAACGAAAGAACAGAAAAGAAACCGCAAATGACAGATCAATACGCTTTCAATTGTAAGACAGCTCTGTAAAACACGAATTTTAGAAATAGATGAAAAAATAGCTGCCATGCTGGAATACCATGAATTAATAATGAAAGCTTGAAAAAATATCATAAATATATAAAATAGCGCTATTCAAATGACCTCAAACTTGCTTAGTAAACGACAACAATTAACGGGAAAATCCCACAATATAGCAAAATTCTACAAGCTTCAAGTTTGCACATTTTTCCTGAAGTGTGCTTTTAAGAATTTAAAAAACTAGGTTTTCAATGTTATAAAAAACCAGTATCAAATCTGTTAGAATCCCATAAGCTTGGAAAATCCCTCTGTTATCAGTTTACGGTCCGACTCTTGTGTAGCAAAGAAAGCTACGATTATCAATTGATGTTGCGATGGCATTTGATCTTAACAAAGCCTAACTGTTACAAAAGACAGAATATATTCTAAATTACAGATTTAAATAGTCTTAAATAAACGCTCGGAGCGAGCAAAAGTGTTGTGGATTTAGGATGGATCTATCTCGAATTAGGCCAATGGTTTACACCTTGAACACGTCTAACAATAGAAAGAAAAATATTTCACGTAAAACCTGTTTAGTTCCTGGTAAAGCTATTGTGTATACCATAGAAACATCTATAGGGCCAAAATATTTCTTCGGAAAATTTTATTTCCCTGGTAAGGCTAGGATAAAATCCAATATTTATTGGATAACAGAATCAAACGTATCCATTGGATAAGGATTTGTCCGAGGGATGACGCCATCCTTTGGCTATCAATAAAAAAAACTTGTAAAAAAACTTGTAACTTGCTTTCAATAACCGGCCTTAATCCAGTCAAACTGAATTAATCTGAATATTTTTATCTAACTTTTCACAATAATCCCATATTAAATCTTGAATATTTTGTCTTAATTACAGAATCAAAGGAATGTTTTACCAACCACCAAAACACTATTCAAGCCGCGCAAGACATTTTTGAGCCTGCGTTAGTCTTGGATTGCGGTGAGATGATATCGTTGCTATAAACATAAATACAAAATAAACAGTTTTCTATGGCGACTAGTACCATAAAACTAGTAATCAAGTAATAAAATAAAAAGCCAGACAAGTTTTAGAAAAAATATCCATTATTGGATACGCATCTAGGAAGTGTCGTCATGCATGCTGGTCGCTAAACAGCGGTGTTGCCGCAGGGGATTGTGGGATAATAGCTAATCAGTGAGCGCCAAAAATACCTACAATTTTAGAACAATGGGCTTACTTTGTAGCTAGAAAACATCCAAAATATAACATAACCATTGCTTTGAATTGAAGATAAACATATTAATAAAACGCTTACTTTGAATCGAAGAATTTCCATTGTTTTGCCTTTTGAATTTGTAAGATTTTTTTCCCATAGCAATTCCTGAAAAAAATTGGCAGCAATTTGACTAATAATTCGAGAAAACAGTTTGTTCATTATTCAGCCAATCATTCAGTCATTGATCAGTCTGTCTGTCCGCCTGTCTGTCTGTCCGCCAGTCTATCTTCCTTTCTGTCTGTCTGCCAGTCTGCCTGTCAATCAGTATGTCTGTCTGTCTGGGAAGGTTAAATAAACAGACAGACAGACAGACAGACAGACACAGGGATGAGTTGCATGAAACTTACACGTAACTGCTGACATCGGACGGAAAAATAGTGATTTTGAGTGGGTTAGCAGTTACTCGCTCCATTTCATTCATTTAATTAATCTATCACTCACTCATCCATCCGTTTATCCATCCATTTAGTCAGTCAGTCAGAAAGACAGTCAGAAACAAGGGGGGAAAACAAACATAGTTAGTGAATAAAGGTAGCTACTACCTGTAACCATGTATCTAACGCAGCTGTCGTGACATCACCAAGAAGCTCTAGCGTGACAGTTGTCACGGCCTAAAACAGTATAAGGGATTTCGTTACTGACTCTATCTCTATATAGCAAGGCCGTTACACACTGGGAAAACGCGTGCTCTTTAAACCTTGACAATTATTTGGACATGTCCAAAACGCTGGAGATCGAAAATGTCCAATGAATTTGTAATGTTTGAAGAGTGCGCGTTTTACCATGCATTACACTGTAGACATTGCAGCCTCTCATCATCCGATTTATTTCTCGAACGATCTGAGGGGACGATTTAATGAGCCAGCTAATAGTAGTAGAGCGTTTACTTCTGTTGTCAAGCAGTGCGTCTATAAAGGGAACGTGGCTGAATGACTGGATGCGACCATGAGAAAAGAGGGGAGGAAATTGGAGGGGATCTCCCCTCACCCGGTACCCAAAACGCTCTTATTTGGCCTGGTTTTCACTAGCATAAGCGCAAGCACAAGAGGCCTTATCTAACTGTGAAAACGGACCTGAAGCAGGGACAAGCAGAAGTCACTCAGTTACTGGACCGCGATTCCTGTGATGGATGTAATCCAGATCAAACACGAGAAAGAGTGTTTCATCCGATATGCAAACGCCGAGAAGTAGCTACTCAAACCATTAATAATTCTTGGAGAAATTCAAAGTTAAAGTTGACCAAATTGCCCTATACAGGAGCCCATAAGTAGGAGCCTCCATCTACCGTACTGGGTTTGTGAGACGACCTGTGACCGGATCAGGCTATTTTTAGAACACCTTTTCCCGCGAACTAATCATCAACCATTAGGAATCCCCCATGGGAATTAAACAGAGCCAATTAGCATCATGAGGGAGATGATTTGTGTTTATTTGTGATATATGAACAAAATGGCGGACGAAGAAATTGGCGAAATTGAAGAAACTGAAAGTCAAGAGAGCGAAAATGATAGTGATAATTACAGTGACTCTTTTGCAGAGTTTAGTACTTCATCGGAAAGCGACCAAGAGTCTTCAAGTTCGTGTTCTGTTTCTCAAGGAACTAAAAAATCATCAACTAGTAAACCTACCAAGCCAAAAGCTAGAAACCCCGTAACAAAGCCGAAATCAAAAATCCCTGGTGTTAAAATTTCGCGGGGAAACTGGTGTTCTAAAAATAGCCTGATCCGGTCACAGGTCGTCTCACAAATACATCCCAGATGGAGGCTCCTACTTATGGGCTCCTGCCCTATATCATTATGACGTCACGGCTTGTTTATGAGGGGGACAGAATCGTGAAGAACAATAGAAATTTGAACTAAATCTGCTCTGCTGAGGTTCGCTTGATTTCAAATTGGCTAGTTTCCAGATATTATGTTCACCGATGCTTTTCCCACAATATTTACTGTGTTTGGTGACTTTATCGCTTTCAGACCGTCTGTAAATTAAAATACATTTATTTGGGAAATCCTTTGTGTTGTTGCTGCTTTGTCCCTCTCTCGCGACCATGATCCTTAGCGTTTAAACAATAGATTGCTTTGATGTGACGTCATAATGACACAGGACAATTTTATGCTAATTAAGACCACATATCCAAACCTCCTTCACGGTAATGATTTCCTTTGTTTTGTCCTCATGAATTATTAATGAGTTTGAGAAGGTCATATCCATATATGTACCTGGTCTATATGGTGACTGGAAGTATGGTTACCATCAACTTGGTCTAAATGACCACCGAGAGGACACCAGTCACTGCGAACAAATTAACGTAGTAATATGAACACTACACACTCTCCAACGGAGGACTGAGCCGTATTTCCGTGTTGAACGCTTCGAGTTGCCGTTTTCAAAGATGGCGCTCTACGCTCGGGATCGGTCGGCTTTCACTCGTGCGGCGTTCGGAAATTATCAAGTTAACTGGACGTAAAATATGATGAAAGGATCACGGTCGAGCTACTCACCGTTTTTTCGCTGCCTTATCAAATGAATGAAGGTCCAAAACGTCATCTAGATCAACCCTAAGGAACAACCAAAGTATAGAAGTATATAATATAATAATAATAATAATAATAATAATAAATAATAATAATAATAATAATAATAATAATAATAATAATAATAATAATAATAATAATAATAATAATAATAATAATAATAATAATAATAATAATAATAATAATAATAATAATAATAATAATAATAATAATAATAATAATAATAATAATAATAATAATAATAATAATAATAATAATAATAATAATAATAATAATAATAATAATAGTAATAATAATAATAAATAATTATTATAATAATAATAATAATAATAATAATAATAATAATAATAATAATAATAATAATAATTATATATAATAATAATAATAATAATAATAATAATAATAATAATAATAATAATAATAATAATATAATAATAATAATAATAATAATAATAATAATAATAATAATAATACATTACGCAGCGAGCGAATACTGATGATTTTTGCGATAAATATAAACTGAACAAAATCAATAAACAATGGATAAAGGCTTTCCTAAGACAAATGACCATATTTGTAAGCGTTAAGCATTCCAGTACCATATCAGATGGAACAACCTGAAGCAGATTTGTGAGTTCCCAAACTTAATTATTTCGCTACTAAAGTCTTTATTGTTACAACTTTGTGTGCTTGTAGGAAGCTTAGCCTGTCAACCATTTCTCAGAGCAGAAGTGCGGGGGAAGGGAAAGGGAATGGGAAGGAAAGAAGGGAGCTAGAGTATAGCCGCATCTACACGAACAAGTTTTCCTTGACAAGTTTTCCTTGACAAGGAAAAATTGTCAATTTTTTGTCATCTACACGAGCAAGTTTTCCTTGACAAGTTTTCCTTGACAAGTTTTCCTTGACAAGGAAAAATTGTCAATTTTTTGTCATCTACACGAGCAAGTTTTCCTTGACAAGGAAAACTTGTCAAGGAAAATTTGCTCGTGTAGATTCGGCTTATCTCATCAGTCCCTCGTCCTTCCCTTTCCTCGTCCCTCCCCTCCCCCTTCCCTCCCCCTTCCCTTCCCTCCCCCTTCCCTCCCCTCCCCCTTCCCTGAGATCCTTTTCACAGGCTGCTAATTCGAAAACAAGAGTTACATGTATGACACGTCTACATGTATGTGACTCGAGAGTGGTTATAACGACTATTCAGGCGGCTTGAATGGAGAATGACACTTAAGGTGGTTTCTATGGAAACTATCTAGGCATCTGTGTTTCTATCTGTATCTACGGGAAGACATTCTTCGATCACCGATAAATATGTATCATAAAAGGTATACCTGTAGATAAAAGGAGGAAGGGAAAAGAAAGAACGTTAGAAAGAAAAAAAGTTAGAAAGAAAGAAAGAAAGTTAGAAAGAAAGAAAGGAAGAAAGGAAGAAAGGAAGAAAGAAAGAAAGAAAGGAAGAAAGAAAGAGAGAAAGAAAGAAAGGAAGGAAGGCACAAATGGGACAAACGAAACAAAGAAGGAAAGAAGGAAGGAAGGAAAGAAGGAAGGAAGGAAGGAAGGAAGGAAAGAAGGAAGGAAGGAAGGAAGGAAGGAAGGAAGGAAGGAAGGAAGGAAGGAAGGAAGGAAGGAAGGAAGGAAGGAAGGAAGGAAGTATTTAAAAGAATGCCATGAAGGAGCAAAAATTGACTTAATAAACAAAAGCAGAAAGCCACTTAACAAAAAGGAATTGCAAACATTATCAACTATACGTGCGTGACAAAATTAATATGAACAAACACAATTAAAGAATTACCTCGATCTTGATGTTTCTATATACTTTGCCACAGCGTTAATGGAACTGTAAATGGAGATCAAATGTAATGGTTTTGTACATCAATAACACTAAGCTAGACATCCATACAATCGCTAAAATAATAATAATAATAATAATTACATTGAGGAATATGTGTTCTTGATGTAAAGAACGAATATATTATTGAAATTCTTGAGAAACCACTTTTGAATTCAAACTTCGCGCCCGATTAGCTGACCGCGCTGTCAGAGCTCTCAACACTTTGACAGATGACTGACAACTGAAGGTGAGAGCTGCCTGGTACACGCCCTCAGTCTATAGTGCACCCGGTTAGCTGACCGCGCTGTCAGAGCTCTCAACACTTTGACAGTTGACTGACAACTGAAGGTGAGAGCTGCCTGGTACACGCCCTCAGTCTATAGTGCACCCGGTTAGCTGACCGCGCTGTCAGAGCTCTCAACACTTTGACAGATGACTGACAACTGAAGGTGAGAGCTGCCTGGTACACGCCCTCAGTCTATAGTGCACCCGGTTAGCTGACCACGCTGTCAGAGCTCTCAACACTTTGACAGTTGACTGACAACTGAAGGTGAGAGCTGCCTGGTACACGCCCTCAGTCTATAGTGCACCCGGTTAGCTGACCGCGCTGTCAGAGCTCTCAACACTTTGACAGATGACTGACAACTGAAGGTGAGAGCTGCATGGAACAGGCCCTTCGCAACTTTTTCGTTGCGGATTGGCCTCCCGTCCACACTTATCCGGCGAATGCATAGAGGTTATTACACGGGTAGTTGTGTAATACGGCTGGATATTTTTACGAGTCGTGCCGTATTTTGACGAGCCGTAGGCGACTTGAGTCAAAATACAAACAGAAGAGTAAACACATCCAGCCATATTACACAACTACCCGTGTAATAAATTGTTTATTATACGACAACAAAAAACAAACGTCTTTTACTCTTTCTTTTTATTTGCGACCGGACAAAACAAGAAACAAACTGAGCGCGCGCGCGCAAAATTGACGTGTCCGAATTCTAAAACGTGTAATACGCTGTCATATTTGTACTCGTATTTGTACTGTAAGATTACAAGTTGTGTAATAAGGTCGATTAATCCGCAACTTTTTGAATACGCTGAGAATACGGCCTCGTGTGGACGGTCGAATCCGTGTAATTTTGAATACGATGACATCACTGTATCGGATCCAGTCTTTACCGCGCGGATTCATCGACCGAAGTTGGCCGAAGATATCCGGATATGTGTGGACGGGCGTGTGGACGGGCCCTAGTGTACTCGCTAGTTTTCATTTAAATAGTGCCATGTCTTTTGTTTTCTATTGTTTCATTGGTGCTATTGAGCACTAAATAGTGCCATGTCTTTTGTTTTCTATTGTTTCATTGGTGCTATTGAGCACTAAATAGTGCCATGTCTTTTGTTTTCTATTGTTTCATTGGTGCTATTGAGCACTAAATAGTGCCATGTCTTTTGTTTTCTATTGTTTCATTGGTGCTATTGAGCACTAAATAGTGCCATGTCTTTTGTTTTCTATTGTTTCATTGGTGCTATTGAGCACTAAATAGTGCCATGTCTTTTGTTTTCTATTGTTTCATTGGTGCTATTGAGCACTAAATAGTGCCATGTCTTTTGTTTTCTATTGTTTCATTGGTGCTATTGAGCACTAAATAGTGCCATGTCTTTTGTTTTCTATTGTTTCATTGGTGCTATTGAGCACTAAATAGTGCCATGTCTTTTGTTTTCTATTGTTTCATTGGTGCTATTGAGCACTAAATAGTGCCATGTCTTTTGTTTTCTATTGTTTCATTGGTGCTATTGAGCACTAAATAGTGCCATGTCTTTTGTTTTCTATTGTTTCATTGGTGCTATTGAGCACTAAATAGTGCCATGTCTTTTGTTTTCTATTGTTTCATTGGTGCTATTGAGCACTAAATAGTGCCATGTCTTTTGTTTTCTATTGTTTCATTGGTGCTATTGAGCACTAAATAGTGCCATGTCTTTTGTTTTCTATTGTTTCATTGGTGCTATTGAGCACTAAATAGTGCCATGTCTTTTGTTTTCTATTGTTTCATTGGTGCTATTGAGCACTAAATAGTGCCATGTCTTTTGTTTTCTATTGTTTCATTGGTGCTATTGAGCACTAAATAGTGCCATGTCTTTTGTTTTCTATTGTTTCATTGGTGCTATTGAGCACTAAATAGTGCCATGTCTTTTGTTTTCTATTGTTTCATTCATTTGGTGCTATTGAGCACTAAATAGTTAGTACTGTTTCACGGTTTTAGGGTTTACACTCTATTGCCTCACCTTAATTTTGTCTTTAGGATGTCAAGGTCTTCTATATTTACAAGGTCTAGCTTATTTATAATAATTACGTCTGCAAGAGCGACCTGTCTAAATAGAAATAGAGATATAAACAGAGGGAAAAGTCAAAAGAACGATGCAAAACAAGACATAAACTGTAAATATAGAAACCCATAAAACAATAAGACACAAAAACGAAAAGATATTAAAGAAAAAATAGAAAATTATAGAATATCACAAGGAACGATTGAAGGGAAAAATTGAAAAGAGGAAGGGAATAGAAGGAAATAAGTAGAAACAAATGGAAATGAAATACCTAGTTGCTTTAGGTTAAGAATGTAAACAGATGATCGATAAGGGAAAGAGGAAGGAAGGAAGGAAGGAAGGAAGGAAGGAAGGAAGGAAGGAAGGAAGGAAGGAAGGAAGGAAGGAAGGAAGGAAGGAAGGAAGGAAGGAAGGAAGGAAGGAAGGAAGGAAGGGAAGGAAGGAAGGAAGGAAGGAGGAAGGATATAGATGACAAAGAGCTCACAAAGAATGGCAACTAGACAAAGCACCGTATTACTAACCTTACAGCTTCATTGATTTCATCATTAGCTCTGACTTCGTTTAAATGCTGAAATAAATCATTTCTTAATGATTAAATATCATGTCATTAGAAAAATGATCCAGAAAAGAAGGGAGGGATAGAAAATTAAAAGGAAAGAAAAAGAAATGAAGAGAAAAGATAGGAAGGGAAGGGATGGGAAATCCCCAGTAGAGTTGTTCTCACCTGTAAGCAATACTTAGCATCTATAACTGTAACAATACCTATGATATTAATATTATTATTGCATATATGGAAAAAGCCACATATGAAGCAAAGCAGCACTCAAGATGGTTAGTTAATGGATGTTCATAATAATTGTGCTTTGCAGAATGATTCAAAAAGATATATCACAAAGTGATTTCACTGACAAATTTACAGCAGATATGGAAATAGCCACATAAGAAGCAAAGCAGCACTCAAGATGGTTAGTTAATGTTCATAATTGTGTTTCGCAGAATGATTTAAATTTTGTGAGTGGATTGTTTTAATGTTAGGATATTGTGGTGGGTAAGCTATGTGTTGGGGTAAATATTAAACTGAAAGTGGAATATGACAGTAAAACAATGCCCTAAAAATGTTAAACCAGTGGAAAATGATAAACCACAAAATTTAGTCATTTCCTGCCACAAGCTGTCAGCGACATGTACATTTCAGCCCATAGTTAAACTACCAGTAACTACTCGTCTGACACAGGGAGCCCATAGTTAACATATTGAACAGATTAACTACCAGTAACTACTCGTCTGACACAGGGAGCCCATAGTTAACATATTGAACAGATTAACTACCAGTAACTACTCTTCTGACACAGGGAGCCCATAGTTAACATATTGAACAGATTAACTACCAGTAACTACTCATCTGACACAGGGAGCCCATAGTTAAAATATTGAACAGATTAACTACCAGTAACTACTCTTCTGACACAGGGAGCCCATAGTTAAAATATTGAACAGATTAACTACCAGTAACTACTCGTCTGACACAGGGAGCCCATAGTTAAAATATTGAACAGATTAACTACCAGTAACTACTCTTCTGACACAGGGAGCCCATAGTTAAAATATTGAACAGATTAACTACCAGTAACTACTCGTCTGACACAGGGAGCCCATAGTTAACATATTGAACAGATTAACTACCAGTAACTACTCTTCTGACACAGGGAGCCCATAGTTAAAATATTGAACAGATTAACTACCAGTAACTACTCGTCTGACACAGGGAGCCCATAGTTAAAATATTGAACAGATTAACTACCAGTAACTACTCTTCTGACACAGGGAGCCCATAGTTAACATATTGAACAGATTAACTACCAGTAACTACTCGTCTGACACAGGGAGCCCATAGTTAAAATATTGAACAGATTAACTACCAGTAACTACTCGTCTGACACAGGGAGCCCATAGTTAAAATATTGAACAGATTAACTACCAGTAACTACTCGTCTGACACAGGGAGCCCATAGTTAACATATTGAACAGATTAACTACCAGTAACTACTCTTCTGACACAGGGAGCCCATAGTTAACATATTGAACAGATTAACTACCAGTAACTACTCGTCTGACACAGGGAGCCCATAGTTAAAATATTGAACAGATTAACTACCAGTAACTACTCGTCTGACACAGGGAGCCCATAGTTAAAATATTGAACAGATTAACTACCAGTAACTACTCGTCTGACACAGGGAGCCCATAGTTAACATATTGAACAGATTAACTACCAGTAACTACTCGTCTGACACAGGGAGCCCATAGTTAAAATATTGAACAGATTAACTACCAGTAACTACTCGTCTGACACAGGGAGCCCATAGTTAACATATTGAACAGATTAACTACCAGTAACTACTCGTCTGACACAGGGAGCCCATAGTTAAAATATTGAACAGATTAACTACCAGTAACTACTCGTCTGACACAGGGAGCCCATAGTTAAAATATTGAACAGATTAACTACCAGTAACTACTCGTCTGACACAGGGAGCCCATAGTTAACATATTGAACAGATTAACTACCAGTAACTACTCGTCTGACACAGGGAGCCCATAGTTAAAATATTGAACAGATTAACTACCAGTAACTACTCGTCTGACACAGGGAGCCCATAGTTAACATATTGAACAGATTAACTACCAGTAACTACTCTTCTGACACAGGGAGCCCATAGTTAACATATTGAACAGATTAACTACCAGTAACTACTCGTCTGACACAGGGAGCCCATAGTTAAAATATTGAACAGATTAACTACCAGTAACTACTCGTCTGACACAGAGAGCCCATAGTTAAAATATTGAACAGATTAACTACCAGTAACTACTCGTCTGACACAGGGAGCCCATAGTTAACATATTGAACAGATTAACTACCAGTAACTACTCGTCTGACACAGGGAGCCCATAGTTAAAATATTGAACAGATTAACTACCAGTAACTACTCTTCTGACACAGGGAGCCCATAGTTAAAATATTGAACAGATTAACTACCAGTAACTACTCGTCTGACACAGGGAGCCCATAGTTAAAATATTGAACAGATTAACTACCAGTAACTACTCTTCTGACACAGGGAGCCCATAGTTAAAATATTGAACAGATTAACTACCAGTAACTACTCTTCTGACACAGGGAGCCCATAGTTAAAATATTGAACAGATTAACTACCAGTAACTACTCGTCTGACACAGGGAGCCCATAGTTAAAATATTGAACAGATTAACTACCAGTAACTACTCTTCTGACACAGGGAGCCCATAGTTAAAATATTGAACAGATTAACTACCAGTAACTACTCTTCTGACACAGGGAGCCCATAGTTAAAATATTGAACAGATTAACTACCAGTAACTACTCGTCTGACACAGGGAGCCCATAGTTAAAATATTGAACAGATTAACTACCAGTAACTACTCGTCTGACACAGGGAGCCCATAGTTAAAATATTGAACAGATTAACTACCAGTAACTACTCGTCTGACACAGGGAGCCCATAGTTAACATATTGAACAGATTAACTACCAGTAACTACTCTTCTGACACAGGGAGCCCATAGTTAAAATATTGAACAGATTAACTACCAGTAACTACTCGTCTGACACAGGGAGCCCATAGTTAAAATATTGAACAGATTAACTACCAGTAACTACTCATCTGACACAGGGAGCCCAGTAACTACTAGTCTGACACAGGGAGCCCACACATTGTATTTTGTCTGAGATTCCACAAATAAAAGGAACAAAAGAAAATGGAGTTCCTGTGTTAGAAATACTGAGAGAGACTAGGGATACTTGCGAGACCAAACTAGATTGTCCACCACAGGAAGCCCATTCAGAAGAATTCTAAAAAGAAAGCATTTGGGGTCCCTGTGCTTCAGATGATAACTTACCATCCAGGCACAGATCACTGCCAAGTTCATCATCAAGCCAAAACATAGATGCAATAGGACCAGGGTCAGCAAGCCCTGTTGTTTCTAACAGAATGTAATCAAACTTCCCTCTTTTGAGCATTAGGTTTTCTATAGCTTTGATGCCATTGTCCCTAGAATCATATAATTTAATACATTATTATTATTTTAATAAACTGATGAAACAGGGATGGTGGCAATCAAGAGGTCTAGCAGGAGGACAAAAGAAAAATGATCCCCCCTTTTCAATTCCTTTTCCTTTTTGGCTGTTCCTCCACTAATTCTCCTTATTTTTCCCACTTTCATCTCCCACATTTTTCTTTTCCATTTTTCTTTTCTAATCCTCATCTATCTCCTTTTTTTCTCCTCTCCCTCCCCTTCCTTCCTTCCTTCTCCACTTTCTTCTTCTCTTTTCAAATTTTACTGCATTCTTACCCATTCCCGTTTAACCTCCCATCCTCTTCTTTCTCTTCTGTTTCCCTCTTCCCATCACTTAAGGTTGTTACATAAGTTCAACTACAACATACTTGACAGAGCAACACAGACATCCATTCCTGAGCTCCAGCCATTCTTCATACAATTCTCCTTCCTGGCCTATGGACATTGACTTTTCTATGGCACTACCTGATAGATATGATTTGGCACAGAGTTATCACACTGCCACAGGAAGCCCAACACAATAACATTACTGGTCACTGGTGATCACCAGCTACATGTATGTTATATACGATACTTCCAATTTTGAGTGCAATTTGAGTGGCGTCTGGTGACTTAAAAACATGGAAGTGAGGTCTGAACACGAACATGGCCGAGAGCCTACATCAACTGTATTTGCTATGTCAGGCTATGATGTACATTGACTATGCATCTCAAATTACATCCCAATCGTCCAAACCCTTGGAACAATTATTTTGATCCATCGCAAGCTTGGGTCATTTGGTGGCAACATAGACTACAATGTCTTTGACTTGGCCATAGTGAGCTGCATCTTTCACCAGTTGTAAGCAAGGCTAGGATGTGCTATGCCAGGTAATCAAAGAATAACCTAAGCTTATGTTTACTGACCCAGCTGAGCTACTCGTCTAATAACCACTGTACTTACCCTCCCCAAATTCATTCAAAATAACGGCGATCTTCTTGTTATGCTGTTCTGTGAGAATGTAGTTTAGTAAAGTAGTCTTGCCAGCTCCTTCATCACAAAGAACGCACATGTTTCATGACAACAGGAGAACAATTGTAATTACATTTGTGTACGCTATGATAATTAACATTCATAGCCATAAACAAAATTGATCAATTTGTCCAGGATTTGTGCTCAATTCTTACCCAAATATCCAGTAATTATAGTGACGGGAATACGAACATTTGTAGCCTGCACAAGTTCTGGGCATTCTTCATCATCATCTGAGTTCTCTTGGTTCATAATCGCAATAACTATTAAATTAGAGAATTGTTTTCCTGGAGAAAATTTAGAAATTTCGCGCCTGTGAGCCCTCGAGTTGAGGTACAGCGGCAAACAACACAGGGAACCCAATAGTGTAGTAAGAGTAAAATCGATTCGATAAAAAGTTTAAGAACAAAAAGATTATACAAGCAAGCAATTTATAACATAAGCATAAATACATTTTTTGGGTTTGAAGAAAAACATACTTCTTTCTTTAAAATGGTATATTTGCAAATTTCAGACTGTTCGATAAATTGGGCTTCCTGTGTTATCATATCAATATTTCACAACCGGAAGTAAAATATCGTAATGTTGACGTGTCTGATAAACTCTCGCAGAAAAAAAACATGGCGATCAGAATACCGGCCGATGCTTTACGAGTGTTCTTTCTCTGTATAATATGGTACTCTATAAGTTCTACGAACAGTGTTGTCGGGAAGAAACTACTCAATGAGTTTCCCCATCCAACTACAGTGGCTTTCGTTCAAGTGTTGTGCACCGCGCTATTTCTTGGCCCTACGTTAATGGTATGGAAAGTCCCTAAGGCCGTGGCGATTCCTAGATCGGCTTTCATAAAACTGATTGTTCCTCTGGCTTTTGGGAAAGCTTTGGCTGCTGTTTCGGCGTACTTTAGTATATGGAGAGTACCTGTGTCGTATGCACACACCGGTAAGTTATTGATCGGGATGTTAATTGATTGCAGTACTTGACCGATCGTTCTTGTTTTAATATTGGACAACGTTTTTACGTACAACTCAGTTCTTATGTATTCCATTACCTTCCTTGATCGTTCCATGGCTTTCGCAGTTAATATAAACGAATTGTAACTAAGATTTAAAAACTAAAGCAAAATCTGAATCCAATCTCCAATTTTTACGTGTTTATATTGTGTGCGCGAATTCCCAGATTGTGAAACGACGTAATTTTTCGTATTTTTTCGATTTCATTTGATTTAACATCAGCACTAACACTAGCACAGCTGCAAAAATCTACATAATTTATTGATAAGTAAAAACACAATAAATTTGATCCTGATTTGTTTTATACTCGCACAGCATATATTAGTTATTGCATTCATTAGCTGACCCAATGTTTCTTAGAAACTGTTATCTTTTTGTCCATCATCATCATAATTCGTAGAGCAAGTCCCCCCTGATCAACAAGAGTTGATGATCAGCAAGAGTTGATACATAGTGGAACATTACTGATACTGATGTCACAATGTTTTTTGTAATTGTCGTAATTACCAGATGATTGCCAATCAACATCATAAAATGGCTGTTATTATTTTTATTAGATCATAACTATGTTACAAGTGTACCATCATCATCATCACCACCTTGCACAAACACCTTTGTTGTTATATATACATGTATGTACCGGTACTTTCCCAGGGGAGGGTACTCAGGGGTATCGAAGGCTTTTTTTGGGTTTGAAATTCGCGGCTTGGGACTTTTTTGGGGTTTTCATTTTTCTGGTGGACTTTTTTTTATATAAAGATTTTGTCAAGGACTTTTTTTGGGTTGATAAAAATGATATCCTACCATTCTCGATTTTATGCGGAGACAAATTGGACTTTTTGGGGTTACGATTTTGGGCCGTTGGACTTTTTTTGGGTCTTGTTTTCGCGTAATGGAATTTTTTTTGGGTTAAAATGTTTGGCCTCATTCGCACCTCCCCGTCACTGATACCCCTGAGTACCCCCCCTGGGGGTACTTTACACTGTCCTGTACATGCATCAACTACCTCCATCATAATCATTATGAAAATCATCATTATTATCAAACTTTGTTGTCATCATACACAAACAGGATCTATTTTATCATGATTCTGACCGACATTCCTTTTCTCTTTCAACATATTAAAATCAACACTGATTCACTGGCACAGTCAAGGTAAGAATCTCAAACAATAAGTTGCTGGTGTTGGGTTACCTGTGTCAAACCACAGGAAGACCACATCGTTGTTATTTAAATGACTTGTTCCCAGGACCCTCACATCTTGGTGTAGCAAGATGACTTTTTACTATACCTACTGTACATGTAGGACTGGCCTAAATGTCAGACTGTGCTTACAAATACATACATTACATGTATGCGATGATCCCTGCGCAGGACTTCCTAGTTTTAAAAATTAACATTTTTGTGTTTGCCTTTCAGGCGACAATGCCCATTTTTACAGTTATTTTATCAAGAATACTCTTAGGAGTTAAACACACAACTGTAGTAAGTATTAATAATAATATGTACATGTTTGGTACCTTGGGGAGAGGGGAGGAGGGACTTTTCCTCCCCTCCCTTGCCATTCTTCTTTGGTGGCACTATACATAGCCAACAGTATATTATATATAATTTATTAGTATATTAGTCTGATTAAGGAATGGTCAACACTTAGCGTGCATCCATCGAGTTTAATGGATGCATGCGCGGCGGGAAGTTTGGAGAGCACTAGAGAAGCATAAGAGTTACTTGAGGCGTAGCCGAGAGCAACTCTATAGCTTCACGAGTGCTCTCCCAAATTTCTGCGTGCTCCATAACTCGATGGACGCACAGCTAAAGCGTTGACCATTTCTTTTGTAACATTAGTCACTGCAAATTCAAATAAAACAATTTTATTTTCCGATTGATTTCAGAGCGCACGCTATGGCGATGACGTGAGCGTGTGTCCGTAGCCGTAGCGTGTGTCCGTGGGCTTACGGACACACGCTAACCAACCAATCAGAGTGCGCGTTATTTCATACCTATGTTTTAATAATACTTTGTTTCAATTTCTAGGTATATTGTTCTCTTATACCTATAGTTTGTGGCGTCATGATTGCCACGGTAACAGAAATTTCGTTTGATATGATTGGCCTACTAAGTGCTCTAATTGCTACTATAACATTCTCAGTGCAAAATATATTTACGAAAAAGGTGAGTCAATTAATTAAATGCTTCCTTGTTGATCAATCGACCCCCTGATGGACTGCATGACTCAGTAAATTAAAATTCTGTATTGTATGTAGTTATATTATGTTTGAACCTGATTTTATTTTTGTGGGGTAAAAAAGAAAAAAAAAAGTTTGTTTTCCCTTTTTTTTTAATTATTTAATTTTTCTTCTTCAGGCCTTCAAAGAGTTACAAATCAACCATCTCAGACTCCTTTATCTCTTGGCGCGTATTGCAACTGTACTACTTCTACCCTTTTGGGCACTTTATGATTTGAGAAAGATCTTAACATATTCTGATTTGGTAAGTAAATACTAATTCAATGTTGTGAAACTCAGAGCTTAGAAATTCACCTCACCAGGAGCCCATGGCCTCAATCAATAATTATTATCATCATCATCATCTTTGTTGTTGTTGTGAAATTGTATTGTATTGTTGTCGTCATCATCCAACATTATGGTCATCGATCAACAGCATCATCATCATTTATTTGCCATCATCATTGTACTGTATATGTGCACCATAATATATTATATATATATATACATTTGTATATACAGTCATTTGCAAAAATTCTGGCCGCTACGAAATATCAATATATCAATATATCGGATGCATTATGGGTAATTAAATAATCGAAAATTCCCCTTAAAGTGGGTTAACGCCAGCAAAGTTGGTAGAAATATTTAGTATAATGTTTGTTTTAGTCTTACGTTTGTTGTTTGTAAATTTTGCTTCATTTAATAAGTTAGGAAACTCAAAATAGTATTATTTAATTACCCATAATGCACCCGATATATTGATATATTGATATTTCGTGGCGGCCAGAATTTTTGCAAATGACTGTAGCTAATTGCATAATCGTTGTCGGGTTGAAAATCATAAATCATAGAAGCTGAGACCGCAAGGATGGATGGGAAATCAGTTCATGAGCCACATTACGTACAGATATATTCAATTTTCTCATAGTTTTGAAGGTATATGAGCTATATAACTAAGATCCTACAAGTCTGGATAAAAAGGTTGATGATTTGACGGTGTTATTTGAGAGTTTTAATTTCCCAGAATTCCTTTTGGTCATAGCTTTCATGATTTTCAACCCGACAACGATAATGCAATTAGCTATATATACTATTGATCATAATCATCAGCATCAACTTATTTATTTCGTATAGCCTATTTGTAATCCTTTGAGCCTTGTCATGGCATCGTTATATATATCGTTTTTGAGTTACAGCCCATTTTTAGTGACATTTTATATAATATTTTATATTTTACCTTAGATACATGTATCTTAATGATTTATTAATTGCATACTAGATTATCTTGTAAAGTGCCTTGGATAAGGCGCTATATAAATGACACATTATTATTATTATTATTATTATTATTATTATTATTATTATTATTATTATTATTATTATTATTATTATTATTATTATTATTATTATTATTATTATTATTATTATTATTATTATTATTATTATTATTATTATTATTATTATTATTATTATTATTATTATTATTATTATTATTATTATTATCATCATTAAATTATTTCATCCACAGTACATCGTTGTCCTTGCCATTAACATTGATCACTGTGAAAATGATTGACATGTATTTCCTTGGCCAATTATTAAATATCTTCGTCCTCACAGTAAATCATCATTTTTGTTATCATCATCATCATCATCATGTCGACATGCATATCTTGCATGTTTCTAAATGTGGTTATCTCTTCCACAGAGTGATGAGAGAGTTCTATGGCTTATTATCATGCTCACGATAACAGGATTTCTGAACTTCATGCAAAACATGGTGGCATTTACAGTTCTCTCCCTCATCACTCCACTCAGCTACTCAGTCGCTGCGGCAACAAAGAGAATTCTTGTCATCTCATTTTCGTTATTTATGCTACGCAACCCTGTCACGATGTTCAATGTGTTGGGGATGTCCATTTCTATATTTGGTGTATTTTTATATAACAAGGTAAGAGAATGAAAGAAATAAAGTTGGGAAGCAAGCATGGAATTAAGGAAGGGAGAAGAAAGGAATATGAAAGAGAGAGAGAGAGTAAGAAAAAGAAGAAAGTAAGGAAGATAGAAAAACGGATGGAAGAATGAAAGAAGAAAAGACACGAAAGATGAGAGAAAAACGAGGGAATGGATGAATAAACAAAGGAATGAACGAATGAAAGAAGGAGCGAACAAAAGAACGAATAAATGAAAGGATTTTCAAAGAAGACAGTTAGGAAGAAAGGAAGGGACGAAGAAAGTTAAGGAATAAAGACAGAAAATACAAATATGAAAAAAGGGAAGAAAAGGAATGGGAGAAAATGGTACGATAAAGGGAAGGGAGGACGGGAGGAAGAAAAGAGAAAAGCAAAGATTCTGAATTAATGAAGTATATGGTTGTGTAGTTGTAGTAAACATTACACTACTAACGTTTGCCTATTTTTCTTCAATAGGCGAAATACGACGCTCATCAGAAAAAGTACACGTTACCGACACACAACAAAAACTTGAATCATGTCAATAACCATATAGCAAACGGCCATGTTGAAGAAAAACACGTAACGACAAGACATCACCATTACATATGAAGTACCCCCTCCCATCCCCCCTTTATATATATATATTTATAATGAATCCAGCCGATGGAGTAGATACATAGCTAGGTCTATGTAACGGACGTTGATAGTCTGACCGGGCCATAAGATAATAGCTCGCCCATCCCTACACCCACCCTATGTCCCCACCCCTTGTCCCCACCCCCTGTCCCCACCCCCTGTCCAGCCTGTTCAGTCACGATGGTACACATTGCAATTGTGTGGCTTCGTTTACTAGTAAGTAGAAATTTACAGCTGACAATAGACTATTAAAGCATCTCTGTGTCGTCGTTTTAGTAATTGAAGGAAGACTCCAGTTTCGAGTTGTTTAGACATGTACACCACCGTACTCTTTGACAAAAGACGCATTTGCTCAGCCTTAGTCTCCATTCTTCGGAATTAAGTGTTTCTGTTGTCCATTGTCTGGCGACATATCGGCTGATAATGTCCGCGGCTGAGAGATGTCGGCGGTCCAAAAAATAAACAGTTGGCCGAGAAGCGAAGCTTTGACCAATGGGCGCGCGCGAAAATTTATCGATGAGTTATAACACCGAATAAATGCGTCTTTTGTCAAGGTGTATTTATAGCCTGCGAAGCTGGCTTTCAGAGAGTCTGAACGGTAAGCGGAACTAATACATGAAGATGTTAGGGAGGAGAGGGTAAGATAAATTAAAATAAAAAGTAAAGAAGATGTCCCATGCAGTTTTAATTTAGACAAAATTTAATTTCCATTAGACTACAAGAAGATAAATGGATTTTGATTGGATTTATTTTGTTTGTCACGTGTTTATGACCTGCGTGTCACGTGACAAAGGTATGACCTGACGGGAAAAACTAAGGGTGCGTTCGATTGACCTTATTCTGGAATAGGAATACTTGGAATAATACGGAATGTCCGTTCAATTGAGTCTGTTCCGATCCCGGAATAAGCGGAATATATTCCAAACATTCCGCTCATAGCAGAATGCTTGGGATATTCCGGAATAATGACGTCATCCGTCTGCCCCAGAATCTGGAATTATTCCTATTCCGGAATAAGGTCAATCGAACGCACTCTAAGTAGCACTCAGTTGATGTAATATATTCATAGAATCTATTGTATTCTATTGTCGTTCTATCTTGTTTTATGTGTTATTCATTGATTTTACTACGTGTTCACATACCAATTTGTACCGAACCGCACTTTCAGAATACGGACACCTTTGCAATACGGACATATGATTCGATGTCCGTATTAGAGGGGTTCAGTGTATCAATCATACAATGGCTATGTCCACCGTTGCCGCTAATGAACCTCTCTAAAACGGGCA
Organism: Actinostola sp. cb2023; assembly: GCA_033675265.1. NCBI lineage: Eukaryota > Metazoa > Cnidaria > Anthozoa > Actiniaria > Actinostolidae > Actinostola > Actinostola sp. cb2023. The sequence continues at coordinate 102,398 of JAUJYZ010000463.1, forward strand.
CCTGTATAAGATGGCCGCAAGCCCAGGTGTACATAGAAGAATTAAAGTGCAAATGTGGATTTGATGATTCTATAGGAACAAAGAAATGTATCAAAAATACTGAACCTTTCAGCCACGCCTTAATGGTTTGCCCGTGATTCCTTGCGTGCTTGAGGAAGATGACGTCGCGACACTTCGCGGGACTGATCCCGCACCATGCGGGACCTGCTCGTGACTGCCGCGCACAAAAGGGATCTGGTGACTATCTGCGAAGCTTGAGAAACTGGGCAATGGTCCACAAGGACTGGTATGGGTGTTCCAGCATGGATTCTCTACAGGTCTCGTCATGTTGTACTCTCTGTTGCCATAGATACAAGACCTTGCAAAATGACCGTTGACGCTGATGGGAGTCGGGTATGACAGCTGAGTCGTTGCTAAGGGCAAAGTGTTGCTCCATACGGGAGAACACATGGAGCGATGACTGGCGTATGCTAAGTAAGTCTGTCCAACGTGTGGGGCTCCTGCAAGGTGGTTCCCTTGTAAGACAGTACCAGCGCGGACACTATCATGACGTACTTGGAGGGGAAGTGTTGGGTGACTTGCCAACGAAGTAACATTCCCTTGGAGGAGAGGGGTGGGACTTCGAGTTTCATGGGCGGAACTGCAATATCTCTCAGGTGCTGGCAATTGACAACATTGACCTATGGATGGAGGGGTTGGGAGACGAATGCCATATGTTGAAGGTGCAGGATTGCGACATCCCTCAAAAGAAGATGGAGGGCTGATAACTAGTAGAGATCCGTTCATCTGACTGCGCGGGTCTGGTCTTGTCACAGGAGTGCTGTCGTGTCGTCCCGCAGATACGGGATTTGTTGCGGGATTGTTGTTTGTTAGCGAGTCCTTGGGCTTGGGCTCCAGTCCAACTTCCTCTAGAAGTTGACTAGGACTTTTATTCGCCTGCTGCTGTGCTATTTCCTCTCTTGTAAAGCGTCTACGACGTCGTAGAAAGCTGCCATTGTCAAACATATCAATGCTATTGGGGTCGATGGTCCAGAAGTTGCCCTTACCCGCCGCCCTAGGGTCTCTGGGTAGCTTGACAAAACAGTCATTGAGAGTCAAGTTATGGCGGATGGAATTCCTCCAGTTTGCGCGACAGGTCTTGAAGAAGGGAAACCGTTGCATAATGAAGCTATAAATGTCAGATAAAGTGAGTTTCTTCTCGACGGAGCTCGCAATGGCCATGCAGATTAACGCTACATACGAGAATGGCGGCTTACCACGGCTTGCAATATGTCTGCTCTGAATACTGCCACCTTCTTCGTTTGTGCTTTCGATTTCTTGATCTTGTGAGGTAGGACTCGCGACATTACTGTTCTTATCCAAAGCTTTCACAGTTTCACTTGGATTGAAAATTCCTTGTTCGCTGTCAGAGACGTTGCTTGCTCTTTCGCGCTCGTCGCTTTGCGATGCAGGAAAATCCAGAGCTCCAACTATCCAAGAAGAAGCGTTGCCCTTAGAAGTCAGTTCTCTTTGCATCTCGACTCTAGATTGAGTTTAATTTTCTTGTCAGTTCTCTGTGTTGTCCACTGCTCTACCAACTGAACTAAGCAATCAACGACAAACCATATGAGTTGTCAGCCGGTTTTACCAACCTTCAACCGAAGCGCTGCACGCTGGCTATAAAAACATCCATCGGTTGAACTGGAGCTGTTATTCGTGCAATTAGACGAGTTTGTTCAACGAGGCTGACCTTTTCAAAGACATCCAGAAGAGAAAACGATGGAACAAACAGCTTCATTCAAACGACGCGCTCATATTTTGATTCAAACACTTTCTATGTGTACTTCATAGTAGTTCATCCCAGGGGAATCTAACTGAATGCTTACAATTTTATAATCCACATTTCGACGTTTAGGAACAAAACTTTGTGAAAGGAGGTTCATGACGGGACGAGATCAACGATTGTTTGCCAGTATTTGGTGAAATCAGTTAATGCGCTGCGCAAAACTGCGTAACAGTTCTGGATATGTGAATGTAAAACCTTATAAAAAGAACGACGTAAAAAACAATTTCAAGTTGATGAAATCAAATGTTGTCTTAGAGGGAAGCATGCAGCCAAAGATTCGTGTCAAACGTTGGTATAATATTTTTGACACAAAGATGTAAACCTACAATAGTTTAATGAATCGTGATCCAATCGTGCGGTAAGGGCCGGTGCTCTCGGGAATCACTGCATCCCCTCCCCTTTAACGACCTGCAAACACCCTCTGCACAAGTCGCATGGGACTCGACATGGACGCTAAGGTGAGCGTTCCGCTTTCAAACACGTTGACTGTAATTATGATTTCGTAAGCACAATCAAAACATCAGCCGAAAGTGACCATTGCTATCCAGCGATATTTATTTGAGTCCTGGTTTCTACCATGCATTATAACAGTTATAACTCTCGTTACGGGACACCCGCGGGTCTGTGTACGAAATATGCTGGAGTTAATTATGTTAGTAAGATATCCAGTTATTTTACTATAACCGTCCAGGGCAAGGTCTTCGTGTAGCAGAAAAAATTTGTCCTGGCTATTGTTATTTTATGTAAAAACAATACATAGAACGAATATAGAACAATAGCAAGGACTTTTTGCAGCTACACGAAGACCTGACCACGTCCAGAGATCCAACTCTTGTCCGTAATAGCGCGGTGGCCGCAATAGCGAGGTTTCAGCAATAGCTGATCACGACGGCACGACATAAAATCAACGTACAGTGTGGTGATGCTAAAACATGCACTTGCATAGTAGTGAAGGCCATATATACAGTTTTTTTTAAAACAGAGTTTTAGCAAATTTACAACACAACTTTGCAGTGCGTTCATCGAATTATATAAGTCAGAGACTGCATGCAATACGAAGGACCACGCCCTTACGACAAAGACCGAGAGAATATCGACCAATAAAACAAATGAACACTTGGTACATGTAGTTTGCCTCACTTTGATATGTATACAGTTGAACCCCCGGTTGCGACCACTCGTAAGCGACCACCTCTCGTAAGCGACCAGTTTTCCAAAATACCAAAAGTTCAGTTCCAAGTCAAATCACTATAGTTGGAACCTCTCGTAAAGCGACCACAAAACTTGACATTTTGGTTGGTCGCTTCGACTGTATTGACATTATTTATATTGACTGTATACAGCTATTTCAAAAAACGTTGAAAACTGAATACTGCATACTGAATAGTGCATTCCAAGACCAAAGGGCATTGTGGGCCTCGTTATTTTGAAATAAAAAGTAAATATACAGCGATTTGTTCGCCATATGGAGCTAGTATATTGTTTCTGATGGAATACACAAAAAATAAAATAAAATATTATTATTTATATTACTTTAGACAATATTACACGAGTCCCAAAATGCATTTCGGTCTTGGAATACACTATTTAGAATTATCAACGTTTATTGAAATAGCTGTATACTGCATTGTTACAATGCAAATGCATAACCATAGCGCGTTAATGTGCATTTTGCAACAAAACAAAATATCAGTGAATTAGGTACAAATATACGGCAGCAACATGCACGATTTCAACTCTGCAATTTGTTCCGCGCAAGTTTGCAAAAGTAGGATGGCAATCCCGGGGGGGGGGGGGGGGGGGGGGGGGGGGGTACTCCCTTTGTCCAAGTGGTAGGGGTGATCGGCGGTCGGTTTTGAAAACGACCCCTAAAAGGTACGCATAATTTAAAAGAGCTGTTGAAGCCATGTTCATTTCGACCCCTAAAAGCTACGACCATATATAACCATAATGGCGAAAAAGTGATATATTGTGCTGATATCGTTTAATCAGTGACTGGACAACATCTTTCTTCTGTTCTTTTATGTTTGTTCAATAAAGAACATCAATAACAATCGACCCTAAAATCTACGGAGTGATGTTACGTAACTGATTTTGAGTCGAAACCCCTAAAAGGTCCAAACAGGAAATATTTTCAACCCTAAAAGGACCACCGATCACCCCTACCACTTGGATAAAGGGAGTACCCCCCCCCCAACCACCGGATGGCAATGTACCTTAACCACAACAATTGCAGGGGTGGACACAACAATAATGCAAGCAACATTGTGCACAAGTACTTATGCTAGCGAAAACCAGGTCTGTAATGGTAGGTATGGACCGCTCAACTGACCAATAAGAACGCGCGCTTTTTATCAATTCGGGACCGAAAAAAAAACACATAAATGTAACTACTTTCTACAAACATTTAATAGATTTACATGTACACTTCTTTTCTCTCCAATCACAGTTCTAAGGCGTGATACAAACTAATAAGAGATTAAGAATCTTTAGGGAAATAAGCCGACATGAGAGGTGGATGACAGGGCACTGTTCGGACATTGGGACCAAATCTTTGGGTAGGCTGAAGCACCCTTTTCTCGCGAGGGACGTTTTCCTTGTACTGGTCCGAGCCCTCGATTATTTGGTCCTTTCTCTGGAGGTATTTGGGATCTAATAACGGTTGGTTCTCGTTATTGATTCTTATATTAGGAGTTAGGACACTAGAGGTGGTAGTAGTAACAGGGCTTCGTAATTCGTCCTCTTCAGGAATTGTAGGAGTGGAATGCGTAAGTGGCCGCGGAAACGTAGGCTTGCGTTGCGTTGCTGGACGATACGTAACCTAAAGGGGAAAAAGTAGCTTTAAAGTAAGTAGAAACACGTGCTGTGCATAATGTTATGACTGCAGGGAGTGTCCACCTCTGCAATTTAAAATACAATCCACTCTACAGAAGTAAGCTACTTGTAGCGTTTCATCCGAGGATATTGGGATACCTGTCTCCCACGGTCCCCACCACAGGTATCCCAATATCCACAGGTATCAAGCTATAAATAAATACATATATAATGTAGAGTTTTGTTCTTCCTTTTCAGTTTCTTTTCTTTTTTACATCCCAGAAATGTGATGTAACACCATGTAATCATTCTTCGCGATACTATGTGTGCAGTTTTATACCCGAAAAAAGCTTTGGAAAAACCTGACAAATTTCAGTGATATTCGCTTACATTGAAACTGCCGCCATTTAGAGGAGGTTCTTAAATCTTACCTGTGTATTACTACCATATCGAGGAACGAAAGCTTGTGGAGGCGTAATGTTCTTAACAATTCCCTATTTCAAAAGAAAAAAATAGTGATATGGCGGAATGAATGGGAAATAGAATGGATGGGAAATGGAATGGATGGGAAATGGAATGGATGGGAAATGGAATGGATGGGAAATAGAATGGATGGGAAATAGAATGGATGGGAAATGGAATGGATGGGAAATAGAATGGATGGGAAATGGAATGGATGGGAAATGGAATGGATAGGAAATGGAATGGAATGGATGGGAAATGGAATAGATGGGAAATGGAATGGAATGGATGGGAAATGGAATAGATGGGAAATGGAATGGGAAATGGATGGGTAATAGAATGAAAAAATAATCCTTTTTGAAGAACAGCAAATTCTGCACACTCCTCTTACCGTGGTGCTCCCTCGATTGGGCACAGGGTCTTTAGAGGAATGAAGTTCAAATGTTCCATGTCTCTGGGTGACTATCATTTGGTCGTTCATCTGTCTATTCAGGTAGTTTATCACTGTGGAATCCAAAAACAAAAAAGTTTAAAAATTGTAAGAAAATCCACTGTTTTCAAAACAAGCAGTCAACCGTCGCAACCAGAAGTGCCTAGAAACCCCAAATTTCAGTATACACATCGCCTAGTTTATACAGGAACTCTATGCAAGAATAAAATTCTCTGATCAGACACTAAATTCTCCTTCAGACTGCTTGAATTCCAAAGGAGAATTTGGCTTTTGATCACAAGTCACTCACACAGTTCTTGCACAGAGCTAACCCTTTATTATTATCGTGTGTATACATGTATGCAACGTTTTCTTGTTACTTACCATTTTCGTTTGTTTTCAACAACTGTTTGCTCTCTTCTAGTTTTTCTGTTGTCGCCTGCAATGTTTCACTAATCTTTCTCACTTCCTCCTCTTGTCGTTTTAAAGTCTCGCTTTGCGTTTCATTTCCCTTCTTGTAATCTTGAAGTTCACTGTCCTGCAATAGTAAGATCCACTTATTTACATAGAACTGGGTTGAATATGCTGCACATAAAACACAGGGAGCCCAATATAATATTCAATACCTACATGTACAATGTATGGCTCTACCACAGGCAACCCATCACAAATAGATGCACACATACAAATATATTTTTATTTATTACAAATTGCCTCAGGAGAAATGGTAGGGCTGCCTGTGGTTGTCAAGGTGATTTAATACCATATGGAGCGATAATACAAAACAGTACTACGCACTGCCGCACTCTGAAATACCATGTAATATTTACCTTTTCAGTAATGATTTTTTCTTGTTTATTGGTGAGAATCTCCTTTAGTTTTATCTGCAATAACAACAGGGATATAACTACTTGTAACTTACAGTATATGCAAGGTTGTCATAGGAAAAGCTGTGAATGAATGAATGAATAAACTTTATTTACAGAGGGTAAGACACACGACAGTTACAATTCAAATAACTGTACTGAGAACTCAGCGGCCCTCCAACAAAATTAACTAAAAATAATATATAAGAATCTAGCTGTCAATTCGCAACTTGAACACTGCACCAGCTATATTCTGAATGCTAAAGTGCATGTCACGTGACCATTTCCAGCCATTCATTTCATTCAAAAATGATCACGTGGTACAAAAATAAACACTCCAGTAAGACAAAATTCCAAATGGACATTTTACCACTTTTATAGTGATTTCCATAGTAATGATAGCGACGGTATACTAGTCACTGCACGTCGGGCACAAAAGGCCCGAAATCGGCCAGCATCATTCAACTTCTACAGTTTTAATCCAATCAAAATGAAACTTGGCAATGTGACAGTACATGGCAAGGCAACAAATCGTATCTTTTTTGTTTTTCAATTTTAATGATTTTTGGCGGGAAAATGACGTCATGAACAAAACCCACAAATTTTGAAATTCACAAATATACTAATTTGATCATCGCATTCGAAAGAACGTGTAAAATGAGAGATATAACTGAAACAATATCTCAGTTATCGTTATTGTATCCAAAGATATGAATTTTTGAAATTTCAATTTCCGCCATTTTGTTACTAAAAATAGCACAAAATGGCAGATTTTTCAATAACTGAGATATTGTTGCGGTTATATTTCACATTTTACATGTTATTTCGAATACGATGATCAAATTAGTATATTTGTGAATTTCAAAATTTGTGGGTTTGTTCATGCCATCATTTTCCCACCAAAAATCATTAAAATTGAAAAACAAAAAAGATACGATTTGTTGCCTTGCCATGTACTGTCATGTTGCCAAGTTTCATTTTGATTGGATTAAAACTGTAGAAGTTGAATGATGCTGGCCGATTTCGGGGCCTTTTGTGCCCGACGTGCTGGGTTCCCTTTTATTATTCCTATCATTGATACTATTCATGACTGGCTAATTAGTTTGCCTGGTGTACCTTTGCCTTCATTGCTTGTCGTTCTGACTGTAATCTTTGGATGATCTCATTCCCCTATTTTAAAATTAATCACACAAAATTGTGAGAACTTGTACAAGAGTTCAGATGTCCAACTAATAGTGTCGGTCCATAGATTGGGCAGGGGACGTCCAGGGTGAAGCCATTCCGGGTCCAAATGGCCAGAGCCCTATTTCTGTAACAAGTGACTAGGATTAACTGCTATATATATACGTCAGTCGCAGCTTAATTACCACCCAGTATTTAGGTACATGAAGGTTTTCCCAGCGATTCAGTGATACACATTTACTGTATATCAATGGGTGGAGTGTGGCAAAGTGAAAGTAAAGTGTCTAACCCAAGGACTGTGTAGACCATAACAACCCGGCTCTCTCTAGTATGGGTGCCTGTACCTTGACTACATCAGATGACACCGACTGTATACCCTTCTCAAGTTTCTTTATTTCTTGTTGTTGCCCTTCAAGCATGCGTTCTTGTTTGATCTTATGCTCACTGGCAGCTTCAAGCAGGTCATTAGTCCGTGATATTATCTGAAATAAAGCGAGTAAACATAAGTATATAGCTGGCAACACTGCATTTCCCTCTCCCTGGCAGTTAAGCACCAGCTACATGTGCCGGTAAGCGAGCAATACCTTAGTTCGTAAAATAGTTTATAGCATTTTGTCAAGTGTAAACACTTCGCGAACTTTACAAACTATTACCAAGTAACAAAATACTTTATAAAATACTTTTTTTTTGTTTTAATTTATTACATTTTTAAAGTAATAAATTTCGATGTACATGTACAGTACTCCTTATTACAAGAGACTTACAATGTATATGTACAGGTAGCCATTAGAGAACAATGTCAGTATTTATACACATTCTCATTTGTCTAACCCTAAACATGGTTTTTACTAGTGACACAAGTGCAATTGGGCCCGACGCAAGCATAAACTGAGCACAAGAAATGGATTCATCCTTATGCTTGTGTCAGGCCTACGTTCATACATGTAGTCACACTCATACATGTACATACTACTCAAGTAGAGCAGCACCTTAATGTTTTTCCAAGAAAAACAAGGAATCGATTGATTGATTGATAGATGTACATGTATGCTTGCTCTTCTGCTTGCGCACGCTGCAGGTGAAAAAGGGGCTTGAGTAATGCAAAGGCTGCTGCTTGATACAAGAGCTGTCTGTACTTATAATGACTTTATTACATGTACATGAGGACAGGTACTGGTATAAAGCAACATTGTTACAACATCCTTTTCTATGTCCACCTGTTCTTTGTCTCTTAACTCTTGCTCCAACACTGCCACTCTTGTCCGTAAATGAGCCAATGTTTTGTCTCTTTCATGTTGTTCTGAGTTGAGCACAGAATTTCCTCGTCTCAGGGATGACAGCTCGTCTTTCATGTGAGTGTATTCCTGTATAAAAACATTCATAATACTCATTATTTAATTTCCATATTTAAACACATGAATCATAAATGTACAATGTACTTGGCCACTCAAAATGAAAGTCACAACATGTACATTGATGTAGTATGCAAATAGACTCAAGACATCAAAGAAGCTACATGTACATTCAGCATATTTGATATTGATTGACAGAAAGCTTACCAGTCGCAACTTTTATTTTGAGGATGCTGTGTCATAATGAAAATAGTGGAAAAGACAGCTCCATTAGCCACTACCAAATCGAGCAGGGGACTGGGAATGAGTTTATTAAGATTAATGTAATTACGAAATTAAGTTCATGACATGAAAGGGCATGTTGAAATTAGCATCTGTGCAAAGTTTGATGTGATTTGGGCGAATTCTGTCGGAATTATAAACTTTTGAAATTGTGTTGTCCAGCCAAAATTTTACAGTGAATGTATGGTTTGGATGGACAATGTCAAAAAATTACAGAGTTTGTATGGGAAAATTGTCATCTTTGATGCCATCTGGCATCGTCAATATTAAGCCGAAGTTCACCAAACTTTGCAGACTAGCTAAGTTTGATCTGCTCTCTCAGAAAATGATGCCTACTTTTACTAGTATCAAATTGAATTAGTTTTACGGACTTGGTCCCAGTCCCCTGCTCGTTTTGGTAATGGCTAATTTACTGGGGCTTTACAATTACATGTATGACAGACAGTCAGTAGGTACACCTGTACTAATACATGTACATGTAATAACATCAAAAGTTCTACAAACCCCTTCAAGACCAGATAGCTTTGTTCTTAGCTCACGAATAGTGTTCTCATTTTGATACTTCTTGTCTGTGAGTTTCTGCAGATACATTTATTATGCATATATTACACGTAAGTGAGTTTTTCAGTCTAAGAGGTTAACAGAAATAACATAATTGTACTCTTAACCTTTATTTGTGCATCAGCTTCAGCATTACGATACTCAAGATTCTTAACCTGGAAGTATAACAAATAATAATGATCATCATCATCATGATAATTATTAAACTATGATCATGATGATAATAAATTAATATTAAAATATGATGATGACGATTACCAGTACATGTATGAAGATGATGATGATAATTATAATGATGTTGGTGACGACTACATGTATGTTTATGATGATGATGATAATGGTAATGATGATTATAATGATGATGATATGTGGTTTAGTCAAATCTCTTGCAGTATATTTATAAAGTAACATTACTGTCAGAATAGAGTCATTTTCATACTAGTGGGAAACCAACGGTACAGAGTTACAGTCGAGGTATGTAATCAAAGACATTCAACCAATCACAGAGTGCAAAATCATTGCTCAACCAATCAGAATGCTTGGACACTGCACAGTCACCACACAACACATTACCGCAAACCATACCATAACTACTTCCCACTAATGTGAAAACGACTTTAATAGGTTGATTTAACATCCTATACACTGAATTGAAATATGGCGACCAATTTGAATAACTATTGTTCCCGACTGACCAACCTCGTGTTCATGTGAAAACGCTTGTGTTTCCACGTGAACACGAGGTTGGTCAGTCCAGAAAAATAGTTCTTCAAATTGGTGGCCATATTTCGATTCGGTGTATATGCACTGGGATATAATCATGGAGACATACAAGACAACTGACATGTATCACTGACATGTATCATCACCATCATTATCATCATCATCATCTGAAACATAAAATTTGGGCTTCCTGTGTCCCCATAACTACCCTTTGTACATGTAAGTATTTCATGAGCTTACAGTATTTCTGTGGCTTTGCTCTTGCTCTTTTCTTTCTTTTTCAAATTCTTGTAACGTCTTACTCTTCATCTATAAATTATTAATGACGATGTACACATTATTAAGTAAACATACAGTACATGCACATGGAGAAGATATTCAAAGTAAAGACTAGGATTTCGCTACTTGGGGAGAAATGATACAGTTATTTTGTATCATAATTTACTCATCTCATTATAATCCATGAGGAAAAACACAAAAGAAATCATACTGTGACGAGTGTTGTAAATCTGATACTAAGGGTGCGTTCGATTGACCTTATTCTGGAATCAGAATAATTCCAGATTCTGGGGCAGACGGATGACGTCATTATTCCAGAATATTCCAAGCATTCTGCTACATGTATGATGAGCAGAATGTTTGGAATACCGTATATTCCGCTTATTCCGGAATCGGAACAGACTCAATTGAACAGACATTCCGTATTATTCCAAGTATTCCTATTCCGGAATAAGGTCAATCGAACGCACCCTAAATCATCCTCATTATTGCATCAACTTTATTACAATGATTTTCTCTGCAAAAATTGCTTGTATCTTCAATAGTTTGATAAAAATAATATTAAATTCTACAACTGTTCATTGGATATATGTAAATGTAGTTTACAACAATGATTTGCGTCCATGTTGTATCAGATCTCGGCTCGTGATTGTAAATCTGATACAATGCGGCCACTTCTGTTGTAAACACCACGTACAATGACGCATGTACCTGCAAAATTCTTTCCTTTTCTTCTGTTAATTCCTGTGCATGTTTGTTTGAGAGCTCTGTTGATTTGGCTGAAAATTCTGCTTGAAGAGTGTCAAGCTTCCTGGACTTGGATGAAAGAGACTATGGAAACGTAAATATTGTATATTAATGAGATGAATGAATGAATGAGTGAATGAAGCAGTGAGAATTGAATAAATGAATGAAAAAGAACGAACAAACGAGTGAGAGAGAACATAACCACCATTACATGGAGGTATATTACATGTATCATTGGTTCAGTTTCCTTTGTATATAAGTGATAACCACTCTTTACTTCACCTTGGGAACTGTTATAGCGCTAATACACTTCAGCAACAGTAATGTTTATACAATGTAATCGTTCTTTACAATCATACCTCTTGGCAGTTTTCTAGTCTTTGTTGAAGGTCCTGTTCTGTGCTAGACAGTCTATATTCTAATGATGTCTTTTCTTCCTAAAGGGGTACATGACATTGTACATGTGAGTGGAAATCAAACAAAAATGTGGAGTTTTGGCACAGTGGTTTCATGATGATATCACAAAAGTTATCATGAAAGACCACGTCGTGTGCTATATCATTGCTATATTAGTGTCCAAGCCCATGATGCTTTGCTCTGTTTTGATTTTGTAACTTACACCTACTAAAACTATATACATTGTAGTATTGTTTGTTTTGTTCAAGGTTCAAAACAAGGCCAAACTGCACTGTTTTTCTGATCTGAAATCTGTTTCAAATTTAGATTTACTCAGGCTACGGAAATACTTTGTATGGGCAGTGTGACCCAATTAATTTCTATACAAGTTAGCCAATCAGACAGCGAGACTTTGTTTTTAAAGATACACTTGCACGTGAACTCACTCAGTCATGACCGCAAATATGTTTTCATTTCGTACTCTTTGCAACAATTCTTGCCGTCTGATTGGCTAGCTTGTAAAAAAAATTGGGTGCCCACGGTACGTCGCGTCGCAAGGGCTTGGACACAGGGTCTTTCATTCTGCAACTGGCCTACCTTGAATTTCTTCAAGCAATCTGCCAGATATTTCTTGACTTCAGTATCATTACCAGGTAAAAATCTCAGTGATAAATGTGTCAAGTGTTTGAAGGGATTCGTTTCAATGATATTTAGATTTCCAACACCTCTTTCATAGGAGCCTGATGTTGAAACAAACTGAAGAAGAAACCTGTGGCAAAGACGCAAAGTAAATATCTTCAATGTTTACTTTTTTTCACCTCGTCCATGATAGGAAATAATACCATTTACATGTACACACAAGTACATACAAAATGTACATAACAAACTTTATGCTCTCGTAAGCAACCAGCCTCTATAGTTTTAGCTTGTGGTTATAATAATAACACACACCCATTCTCGTAAGTGACCAGATCTACTTTATGGCCACTTTTTGGAATTCCGGAGGTAATGGTCACTTACGAGAACCCAAAAATAATATATGTTGTGCATGTTTATTTACTTTGGCATATCTTTATGTTCCTCTGTAAGACACATTTCAAGCAGATCCACAAACTTTTGAGGAAATGAGCCGAAGTCTACCAGTAAACCCTGTTGGCTTTTAAGACTGCAAAAGACGACAAAATCAATCATTAAATTATAAAACAATTATATAGTTTTTATTTCTCATTCCGACTCGTTGAATAAAGGCCTATATGAGAAATTAATTAATAGAACAATTAATAATAAACAGAAATAATTGAAATTACTTATGGTATTTTAATGAAGACAGATAACACTCTTTCGGAAACATCGTTTACCTTTGGAAATCTTCTTCGTTAAGGACCAAAGAGTAGAGGAAGAACGGATCACTATCATCAGTAAGTCTTACAGATAACTCCTGCCAAAACATATCATAAGCTTATGAAGTATTGAAGATGGCAGTCTTCATTGACTATATTAAAGGGGGACTAGTACGTAAATCGTTCAAAGTTTGATTTAGCTGAAACTTCACTGAAATAATCTCAAAGACCCATACAATCACTGGTTAATTTTTTTCTCAAAAATTCCAATGGGAAGTAATACATTTGTATGAATCTTTAGAGGTGTCAGTGACGTCACTTACTCAACCGAAACAATGATCACGGCTTCGCTCCGTACATTTCTTCATGTTTAATGTCTTGAATTATTTTATTTCTATGAAGCTAAACGTTTGTGTGAAGGAGTTTTCTTACCTTATATGTGCTTAGGATTGATTGTTTGACTAGTTTTCTTCAATGCAGAGCTGTTATCTGAACAAACCGTTGAGATATTTTGATCACAAAATACAAAGAAATGTATGGAGCTGAGTTTGGGTTGAGTAAGTGACGTCACTGACACCTCTAAAGATTCATACAAATGTATTACTTCCCATTGGAATTTTTGAGAAAAAAATTAACCAGTGATTGTATGGGTCTTTGAGATTATTTCAGTGAAGTTTCAGCTAAATCAAACTTTGAACGATTTACGTACTAGTCCCCCTTTAAATACGTGTAATTCGCGATAATTCGTAGCCACAGTTTACAATTACTTCACATCCATAGCATTATATGTCTACATAAAGTCTACTAACTGTTTTAGTATTATTTTATGGAGTAAATCAGCGAAGTAAAGTACCTTGCGAGGCCCCGTCGATGAAAGTCTGTTGATGACTGAAATCCGAACACACGACCTTCTGAGCTCGAAAAATAACACAAATAAGCAACTCGTAAGTAGTTTTATGGTGCAAACAAGATTGATATTACCTGTCGTTGTTGTCAGAGTGCTTCAGGAACAGAGGAACAGTTTTATTGAAGAATTCTTCCATGGTTTCTTCACGAAAACATCGACATTTCTTTTGTTTTCAAGTTTTGGCGCGTTTTATATTACTGAGCCTGCGGTTTGGTTCTGACCAGCGGTTAAATTAGAGCTCAGTATCCTTGACCGCGCACGAGAAAGTTAAGGTGGCTCGCGACACTCTTGAGCGAAACTGTACTATACGGAACTATACGTCAAAACTGTACTCAATAACGTTGAAATTAGAGTTTTGTAAACAATAATGATGTTCAGAGAGCTGTAGCAGTGAAAGGGTTTTTATATAGCTCTCTTTGGAATTTAGGGTATTTCCTTGAGCATGCTTGAGTTACAAAGGGGATATATCAATGGGCATGAAAAATTGGGTTATTGTTAACTGCACTGCACAAAACTCAACACAATTTAATTAGTAAAACAGGGTAGCAAAGGGGGGGGGGGGGGGGGGGTTGTGATCACGCTTCACATGCCATTTTTTCGTAAATTCACGACTAAAAAGATCGATCATTTAAGCCATTTCACGCATGTCATTCATGCAAATTCAAGGATCACGGTTTTATCTTTTGCTCCCAGTTTGCTACCCTGTTAATTTTAATTGCAACTTATATATACTACAACCTTTTGTTCCTATGTCACACATTCCATAACTTCCAAACCATTTGAAACCCAGTTTTCTGTTAGGATTTAGGGAAATATTGTAGATCAATACAGGCATAATCAGAGACATTTACAAGTCTATTCTTACAAACTTACAAACCTGGGTCAGGATTCAGAGGTCAGAGCATCACACATACCACACATGGCAAATTTGTTATACCGTATTTACTATTATTGAGGTTACAAGTATCTGTCAAACCACTACATGTAATTGTGTTACTTGATGACATTGTTACTGCATGTATATGCGACCTTTTTTATTATTTATTATTTTATTATTTATTATTTTATTATTTTATTATTTATTATTTAATTCATTCATTATTATTATTTTTATACATTGTAAAGCGCTATTGGACTACCAGAAATAACGCTATATAAATAAATAAATATTATTATTATTATTATAATAATAATAATAATAATAATAATAATAATAATAATAATAATAATAATAATAATAATAATAATAATAATAATAATAACAATAACAATTAAGATTTTAGGAGAATCATACAGTCAGTCTCGATGCTCTTACAAGATCTTACCTACCTATGTACACATACAGTCATTTGTAAAAATTCTGGCCTCTACGAAATATCAATATATCGGGTGCATTATGGGTAATTAAATAATAGCAAATTCCCCTTAAAGTGGGTTAACGCCAGCAAAGTTGGTATAAATATTTAGTATAATGTTTATTTTAGTCTTACGTTTGTTGTTTGTAAATTTTGCTTCATTTAATAAGTTAGGTAACTCAAAATAGTATTATTTAATTACCCATAATGCACCCGATATATTGATATATTGATATATCGTGGCGGCCAGAATTTTTGAAAATGACTGTACATGCACATAGATCTATATATTGTAGACAACATGATTCAAACAAAACAGGGTCACCAATAGATTAATAAGGAATACCGAATGGAAAATGTGGATGATTTAAGTCACGTGGAACACTTTTGCCATCAAACTGCAAAAACAAGAAATTGGAATATTGAATGGATGGATGAATGGATGGATGAATGAAAGGAATGTGATTTGTTTTAGTGCATGATGTTCAATTGGCTCATACCATTTGCATAGGAATAAAGGCTCTCCACTGCATATTGAAAGATTCTATGGTTGACATTTCTTCATCAGTAAGCTTAAAGTCAAAAACCTATCAAAAGATAAGTACATCACCATGAAAAAAAACCTTTGGTAGTGTCAGAGCTAGAGGGGTGAGAAAGAACATGTAACATTTACAAAAATAAAAGGAAAATGAATGAATGAATAACTGACCGGGAAGGAAGAAAGAAGGAAGGAAAGAGGAAAAAGGAAAGAAGGAAAGGAAGGATCGCGAAAGAGGGAAAGGAAGGAAAAAAGGAAAGGAAGGAAAGAAGGAAAGGAAGGAAAGAAGGAAAGCAAGGAAAAAAGGAAAGGAAGGAAAGAAGGAAAGGAAGGAAAGAAGGAAAGGAAGGAAAGAAGGAGAGGAAGGAAAGAAGGAAAGGAAGGAAAGAAGGAAAGGAAGGAAAGAAAGGAAAGAAGAAAAGGAAGGAAAGAAGAAAAGGAAGGAAAGAAGAAAAGGAAGGAAAGAAGGAAAGGAAGGAAAGAAAGGTAAGAAGGAAAGGAAGGAAACAAGAAAAGGAAGGAAAGAAGAAAAGGAAGGACAAAAGAAAAGGAAGGAAAGAAGGAAATGAAGGAAAGAAGGAAAGGATGAAGGAAAGGAGGCAGGAAAGGAGACAGGAAAGGAGGCAGGAAAGGAAGCAGGAAAGGAAGCAGGAAAGGAGGAAGGAAAGGACAAAGGAAAGAAGGAAGGAAGGAAGGAAGGAAGGAAGGAAGGAAGGAAGGAAGGAAGGAAGGAAGGAAGGAGGGAAAGAAGGAAGGAAACAATTTTAGAAGGGAGGAAAGGAGTTAAATGACATATTTAAAATATTTCCAAGTCCTGAATATTAGCCAATTCAAAATTTTTAATACATGTACAATGTACCTCCAAATTTTCCTTTATTCTTGATGGAGTTACACTTTTAGGTAGAACTGGAATTCCTCTCTGAACTTGAAACTTGATACAGAGTTGTGCTGTAGTCTTGTTGTACTTGTTAGCCATGGCAATGAGTTTTGGATCCTCTAGCAGACTTGGGTCACCAGGCTTAGCCCAAGGACGGTCAGGAGAACCAAGCGGACTGAATGCTGAAACTATATTTTAACCACAACATAAACATTAGATTTCACTAATTATTATAATATATGTGTAACGAACTATCAGTTAATGTTGAGGCATACTTACTAAGAATGCCATTCTTCTTGCAATGTTCTATGAGAGGTGTTTGAGTCAAGTATGGATGGCACTCTACTTGGTTGATGGCAGGTTTGATTTTTGCAATGGCACATATATCATCAACTTGCTTACTGTTGAAGTTTGAAATACCTAAAAGTAAATAATTAAAAAAAACATGAATTAAAGACTAGAATACATGTATATCCATGAGCTATGTCATGCCTATAGGCCTTGCACCAATGTTTAGATTGTGTGTTTACATGCACCTGCTAAAACTATAATGGCGACCCTAAAGACCCTGTGTCCAAGCCCATGATGCCTTGCACCAATGTTTAGATTGTGTGTTTACATGCACCTGCTAAAACTATAATGGCGACCCTAAAGACCCTGTGTCCAAGCCCATGATGCCTTGCACCAATGTTTTGATATTGTGTTTACATGCACCTGCTAAAACTATAATGGCGACCCTAAAGACCCTGTGTCCTATCCCATGATGCCTTGCACCAATGTTTTGATATTGTGTTTACATGCACCTGCTAAAACTATAATAGTGACCCTAAAGACCCTGTGTCCTATCCCATGATGCCTTGCACCAATGTTTAGATTGTGTGTTTACATGCACCTGCTAAAACTATAATGGCGACCCTAAAGACCCTGTGTCCAAGCCCATGATGCCTTGCACCAATGTTTTGATATTGTGTTTACATGCACCTGCTAAAACTATAATGGCGACCCTAAAGACCCTGTGTCCTATCCCATGATGCCTTGCGCCAATGTTTTGATATTGTGTTTACATGCACCTGCTAAAACTATAATGGCGACCCTAAAGACCCTGTGTCCAAGCCCATGATGCCTTGCACCAATGTTTAGATTGTGTGTTTACATGCACCTGCTAAAACTATAATGGCGACCCTAAAGACCCTGTGTCCAAGCCCATGATGCCTTGCGCCAATGTTTTGATATTGTGTTTACATGCACCTGCTAAAACTATAATGGCGACCCTAAAGACCCTGTGTCCTATCCCATGATGCCTTGCGCCAATGTTTTGATATTGTGTTTACATGCACCTGCTAAAACTATAATAGTGACCCTAAAGACCCTGTGTCCTGTCCCATGATGCCTTGCACCAATGTTTTGATGTTGTGTTTACATGCACCTACTAAAACTATAATGGCGACCCTAAAGACCCTGTGTCCAAGCCCATGATGCTTTGTACCAATGTTTTGATATTGTGTTTACATGCACCTGCTAAAACTATAATGGCGACCCTAAAGACCCTGTGTCCAAGCCCATGATGCCTTGCGCCAATGCTTTGATGTTGTATTTACATGCACCTGCTAAAACTATAATGGCGACCCTAAAGACCCTGTGTCCAAGCCCATGATGCCTTGCGCCAATGCTTTGATGTTGTATTTACATGCACCTGCTAAAACTATATACATGTGTATGTAGACTTTAATTGAACACACGTACACGTACTGCATCATTGTTTTTTGGTCAACGATGGATCAAACCATACAATGCCAAATCATTCAGATTTTCTTCTGTCTGCATCTTGCATCTGCCATGTTTAAAATTTTGATGTTCGTAGTCTACAAAAATATTTTGTATGCACAAGTACATTTTATACCTATAGACCTTGCAAGCCCTTCCTCCACCAATTTCTCCATAGCTTTCCAAGTTTCGCAGGGATCATAAAATGCATGGATGATACTTCCATTTGAATCCTTTGGGAACTTCTCATCTCCACTTTTAAAGGCAATAGGTGAGTGTATGAGATACAAGTCTACATAGTCCAGCTGTAAATCTTGGAGCGATTGTTTACAGGCATTACGGACATCGTCTGGATGGTGTTTAGTGTTCCATAACTTTGATGTAACAAATAAATCTTTTCTGTCAACAACCTTAAGATAAACATGCAGTGAATAATGGTTACGTTACATGGGATGAATTCTTAAATCGGTTTAATTAATTTACACACAACAAGAAGTCAATGCAGAGTGGCATGGATTGCTGGCCGGATGATTATATATCGGCACAATTAATCTTCTTTGTGACGACTTTTAAAACCTGGCAAAATGTTGCCCCAACTAAAGTTTAATAGTGTATTGCTACAAATAATAATATTTCTGAAATATCAGAATATGTGTCAGAAATGCTACAATGACATTTTTGCCTAAGATAAAGATGACATGAGTAATTTCCAATGATATGCAGGCTACATAAGGATTTGTGATATTGAGTAACCATAGTAACAGTAATTTCCAATGATATGCAGGCTAAGGATTTGTGATATTGAGTAACCATAGTAACAGTAATTTCCAATGATATACAGGCTATATAAGGATTTGTGATATTGAGTAACCATAGTAACAGTAATTTTCAATGATATACAGGCTATATAAGGATTTGTGATATTGAGTAACCATAGTAATAGTAATTTATAATTATATGCAGGCTAAGGATTTGTGATATTGAGTAACCATAGTAACAGTAATTTCCAATGATATACAGGCTATATAAGGATTTGTGATATTGAGTAACCATAGTAACAGTAATTTCCAATGAAATACAGGCTATATAAGGATTTGTGATATTGAGTAACCATAGTAACAGTAATTTATAATTATATGCAGGCTATAGAAGGATTTGTGATGCCGAGTAACCATAGTAACACCCATAAATTCCATAACTTACAGTTCCTATCTTTTCTTTGAGAGCTTCTCCCACTTCATTCTCATTCCCGTACATATGTGCACCGTCAATATGTCTATAACCAACATCAATTGCAACCATAACAGCATTCTTTACTTGTCCAGGTTGGCTTTGCCAAGTACCAAGACCAACAAGTGGCATCTTGTATCCAGAATTAAGCTGAGCTGCCATGTTGTCAATCTGCAAGAAAGTAATAATAATAATAATAATAATAATAATAATAATAATAATAATAATAATAATAATAATAATAATAATAATAATAATATAATAATAACAATAATAATAACAATAACAATAACAATAATAATAACAATAATAATAATAATAATAATAATAATAATAATAATAATAACCTTTAAAAAAGTAAAGACAGCGTTGCCATTTAACTAATATATAAGGTGGTTTACTGAAGTACGGTAAACGAGTAACCGAACTAAAGCTATTGTTTCTTGAGCGGTTAACCTTAGTTTTCTGATTAATGTATTATAAAGCTTACATATGTACCCGTAAAGCGCTCAAGTGTATAAACACGGCACTGAAGAGTGCAAACACTAAAACCGTGAAACAGTACAAACTATTTAGTGCTAAATAGCACCAATGAAACAATAGAAAACAAAAGACATTGCACTATTTAGTGCTAATTAAAGTTAGGGGTGGATCATTAGAAATCTCGGGAGGGGGAGTGACAATTCCCAAAAAAAAATTCCTGCAAAGAAAAATTGTCCCAAAAAAAATTCCTGCAAGTACCCTACCACCTAAAAAAAGAGCTACACATCTCAAAAACAAATTCCTGCAGAGAAATACAGGTACAAAAAAAAATCGTGCCTAAAAAATATTTAACCCCCCCTCCCGAGATTTCTAATGATCCACCCCTTAGCACTGTTTCACGGTGTTAGTATTTGTACAGTCATTGTACTCTCATACTATAGGCATTTTGATGTGCAAACCTTTTGTCTCGCGCTTGTCGTACAACAAGTTCCTTTGTAAAGTGAGCTGCGATGAAAATGCTGAAGCAAAGTGGCAATGATGCATGATTGATTGATGCACTCCCTGCTGGCAGAGCATCAAAACAATAATATTAAAGTTGCTGTATAGCTTAAGATTTCAATGCAATTTATTTATTCCTGGGAGACGGATTCCATGCATGAGCTGCTAAAGCCGCGCGGCCGATCGATCTTCAAAAAAACATGTGCTCAAATTCCTTGAAGCCTGCAAACTTTTACATAGAGAACAGACTACAATTATTAATTAGTAATCCAAGATCTACGTAGCCGGTAGAAGCATCCTTACAGCATTCAAGGACTGCATTTAGGACTGAATTTAGGATCGACTCATCGAGCCATGCAGTATGCAAAACACTGAAACGTTACGAACCGCTATAAATCAATAATAATCATATAAAACACCTGAATATATACAGATGGCGCATAGAAGAATTCGTAGAATGATTGTTCTTACCAAGAGTACTTGTCACTTGTTTTGCTGCTAGCTCGATCCTTCGATGCAAAATATGAGCCTGCAATTAATGTCAGCGGTATCGAGTGGGCGTGTCGGGGGACTGAAAAGGGTTTGTCCATTGTCCCAATTTTTTTTTTTAACGAGATTTTAGTAGACTCTTTTCCCTCCAGACTCAGCCGAACGAGAGAAAAAATTCTAACACTCGTTTTACTGAGTCTGGAGGGAAGAGGAGAGACTATTCGCAGACTAGATTTAGCCGGGAGTGTGTTTTTGTTTTTATTAGGAGCTCAATAATAATTGCGTTTGAAGTCCCCGTATTATGTCATAGATAACTCAAATTAGTTCTGATAGTTCTTGTTTTCTTGATGAAAACAATAAAACTAAAGAGAAACGCTTCCCCCCCCCCCCCCCCAAAAAAATAGGGGGGGGGGGATCAGAACAAAAAAAGATCGACTCCTTATGAGACTTCGAACTCCTGACCTTTGGCTCCTTGGTTTTAGTCACGATCCCTCCCCTCCCATATCAAAGGAAAGACGCAAATTAAGAAAACTCGAAAAAAGAAAAAGAAAAAATGGATACCGTATTTCCTCAAATAAACGCTGGGGCGTTCATTTAAAATTTGAAGTATTAGAGGCGGGGGCGTTTATTAGATGGGCGTTTATTAGATGGGCGTTTATTTATTGGAGGGAGGCGTTTAAAAGATGGGGGCGTATCAAGAGTTTGAAACTCCAAATTTTGCCTATATATATTTCAATATCAGCGTTTGTTTTTCGTGTCTATTCTAATAAACGCCCCTTTTCGAGTGGGTGTCTCTAATAAACGCCCCTTTTCGAGTGGGTGTCTCTAATAAACGCCCCTTTTCGAGTGGGTGTCTCTAATAAACGCCCCTTTTCGAGTGGGTGTCTCTAATAAACGCCCCTTTTCGAGTGGGTGTCTCTAATAAACGCCCCTTCTATGGGGGCGGGCGTTTATTAGAAGGGGGCGTTTAAAAGCGGGAGGCGTATATACTAACGGTTTCTCTCCTGAAAGGGGGCGTTTATTGGAGGAAGGCGTTTATTGGAGGAAGGCGTTTATTGGAGGAAATAAGGTACCTTATTCGTACTTAATTTCGCGAGACTTTTAGTTCGCGATTTTCGCGATTTAAAAGAAATCGCGAAATTAAAGCCTCGCGAAAAAAAAGGCTCGCGGACTTTAAACACGCGAAATAAAATACCCAGAGAAATAAATACATATCGAAACCATTTAATCAACATGAACAATAAACGTTATTTAATACGAAATTGGTTTTTAAAACGACTTATTCAACAACATAATACTACCATAAGGCATTTGCAACTGAGCAACCATATGGCGTAAACTTTTTTGTCTGTTTTAGCTACAATTTTATCTAGTAGTCTAGTTGACTGTCATATTGTTCCTTTTTGTATAGAAATAAGTTTTTTTTGATAAAATAAATGTTGTTGACACCGCTTTCGCGAAATTTAATGCTCTTTTTTCATTTTCTCTTATCGAAATCGCGAAAATTAAGCCTCGCGAAATGCTGTCTTAACAAAATCGCGAAATTAAGTACGCGCGAAATTAAGTACGAATATTAAGGTACTCAGGTTAATTCTCCCGATCGAGACATTCTAAGAATCTGAGACATCGAATCGACTTACGTAAAGGGTGAACATTCCGGCCCCTTCCGCGCTATCCCGGTGCTACATAAAACTAAGGTCCTAGCCAAAAGGCCAGTGAGGGAGGGGAAATCCGGCCCCTATTAAAGCCATAACTTCAGATAAACCTCCATCTAGTCCCTCATATTATATT
>JAUJYZ010000463.1:127170-142170 GCA_033675265.1 Actinostola sp. cb2023
TAGGGCTCCCATTGACAGCAGTACGTTTTGTTACTGAAGGGAATACCCTGTTTAAATAAAGGTTTTCATTCATTCATTCAAGTAGGGGGAGAGATAGATTATATAGGGCTCCCATTGATAGCAGTACGTTTTGTTACTGAAGGGAATACCCTGTTTAAATAAAGGTTTTTCATTCATTCATTCAAGTAGGGGGAGAGATAGATTATATAGGGCTCCCATTGATAGCAGTACGTTTTGTTACTGAAGGGAATACCCTGTTTAAATAAAGGTTTTCATTCATTCATTCAAGTAGGGGGAGAGATAGATTATATAGGCTCCCATTGATAGCAGTACGTTTTGTTACTGAAGGGAATACCCTGTTTAATAAAGGTTTTCATTCATTCATTCAAGTAGGGGGAGAGATAGATTATATAGGGCTCCCATTGATAGCAGTACGTTTTGTTACTGAAGGGAATACCCTGTTTAAATAAAGGTTTTCAGCTTCATTCATATTATAGAGAGGATAGATTATATATGGCTCCAGCTATGACAAAGTAAGTTTTGTTACTGATATGCACTTACCCGTTTGAATTGCATTTTGTATTTCATGATTGAAATGCGGGGAGACTACATGTAGTACAGTATTTAAAACAAATCATACCTATGTTTCATATGTATGGCACTGGCTTCAATGCATAAAGTGCATTGGTTTGTTTGACATTTTGATCTCAGTGAGTAGAAAAATGATTCTCAGTATAATCATATGCAATACGCAATGTGCAATATTTTATCAAGTGAGCAATTACTCAGCATAAAAGCACAGGGACAACGTTTTTTGAAATTTGTTTTTTACAATAACAAAGTCAAAAAACATCCAAAAACAAGGAAAAAGACTGAAAGAAAAACTGTTTCAGGCGCGCGCTGGCTCCGTGCGCGAGCGATTCATCATACAGTGTGTCTGTACTCTTATATTGACAACGGCTGAGAGCCAATCAGATTGCGAGATTACGCTCTGTTGTTGTAAAAAGCTGTATGCCTCATCGGGAGGCCGAAACCCTGCGGGGGCAATTATTGCTTCACAAACCAACCTAACCTAACCACACTCCTTGCCAACCCCCCAGGCAATATACATATTAGATGAAAGTCCCCTAAATATACAATAATAATTATTATTATTACTTTCTTATTAACTATGAGAAAATACAGTCCACTGTTCTATAAGTACAATATGACACATAAAGTGCCACATGTAATGACACATATACTTACAAGGGCCAGAGGAGTATGGCAATGGAGGCAACTCAAAGGCATGAAGAACTATAACCCTGTCATGATTATGAAGAATCTGTTTGGTATAATCTGGAAAAAAGTATTTATTAGTTCTTTTCTAACAGAAAGAAATTGCATCCGCTTAGCTGCAAGCATCAGAAGCTTGTCAAAGAGGCTGGTGCAAGAGTAATAGTGACAGCACAATAAATGGAATCATTTTAATCCATGTACTTGTAGTGTTTACCGTAATATACATGTACACCTATTCCAAATATCGTTGTCCAGCCCGAAAGCAACAAGCAAGAAGCTGACGACCGCAAAGGACTCCCTTTGTCAAAGTTCCAAGTGGTAGGGGTGATCGGCGGTCGGTTTTGAAAATGACCCCAAAAGGTACGCATAAATTAAAAGAGTTCTTGAAGCCATGTTGATTTCAACCCCTAAAAGGTACGACATATATGACCATACATGGCGAAAAAGTGATTGTGCTGATATCATTTAATCAGTGCCTGGACAGTATCTTTCTTCTGCTTTCAATTGACCTTAAAAGGTATGGACTCATGTTACGTAACTGACTTTTGTGTCGGAACCCTAAAAGGTACACACAGGAAATATTTTCGACCCTAAAAGGACCGCTGATCACCCCTACCACTTGGACAAAGGGAGTAACCATCCCCCCCCCCCCCCCCCCCCACCCCGGGGTTCCATGTGCGCAAAACGAATATAAAATGATGCACATGATTTTGTGAATGTGTAAAAGTGCAAATGTACCAATGTGTAAATTATCTCTCTCGAGCTTGCGCTTATATTTATATCATTTGTGCAACTCTCCCTCCCTCTCCCCCCTCCAAAAATATATACAGTGTATATTCCACTTCTACCCCTCCCTTACCCAAATCTTTGGTATTTTCCTTTGAAGAAAAAAAAATCTGTGTACATGAGCACAACTAGACATTCCTTTCAAACAAAGATAAAAAACAATAGCTTCTAAATCCATCTATTGTAAGCTTATAGAACAACAATAGTAATAGTTTTTGGCGTCCGAAGAAGGAGCTCAACTTCCTGACCTGTAGGGCTCCATGATAACTCATGGTGACGCGTGGTCTGAGTGATTTATAGCGTTTTGTGAGCCACGACAAAATAATAAATCACCAGGATCCCCAAGAAAGTAAAACATGCAAGCTAATGCATGGATCAATTCCAGCTGTTATACCATTCATAATAATGGAATTTGTCGGTAAAGAGACTACTTTTGTCGCCGATTGGCTTGAAAAACAAGGTCTTGCAAAGTTAAAGGCTTTCTTTGAAAAAAAAAGGCAGTGTTTAACGGCACAGATGACTTCTTATCTCTACTGTTATGGTCAATAATTATTTCTAAAAGGTGTCTAGCTTTATTGTTAAACATGCCGAATATTATTCAATTGTTGGTTGCTTTTCCGTTGCCCTGGGGCGGGAATTTGTTATTTCTGGCAGCTCAGGGGCAGGGAATTTGTAGTCCCAAGGAAAAAAAATTACAAATCCCGGGGGTCAGCCCGGGGGGGGGGGGGGGGGGGGATGGTAACAGCTGGAATTGATCCATGCATAACCAATAAGCTTCTTTGAACACGAGCGTAAAAAGCGGCTGTATATGCAGGCTAGACATAAGCTTAACTGAATTTAATAAGCTTATGTACGGACATTCGTTGATCTTCATCACAATCACACGGCAAGAATATTTTTATTTAAACTTGTTTTGGCCTTCTAAGTCGTAAAATTGATCATCTAAATGGGATAAATTTCATCGTAGTACCACTTTAAATACTAGTGTAGTGTTGGATCACTAACTTACATTCAAAAGCTTTGCTACCATTTTCGCTTCCATCAACAGCAATAAGAACAGTTCTTTTAGAATCCTTTTTATCACCCTCTGCCATATCTTCTACCAAGTACAACTGTCTGTTCCAGGTGATAAATCACTTCACAAAAACCCAATCGTTCACAAAAGAAAGGCGATAAAAGCTGCACGTACATGTACATGTACTAGTATGTCACAGGTCACGAAATAACGAGCCTACGCTACTAAATGGTCAGTGGTCGCACTTTTATAATATTTGTGTTGTTTTGGTTTTGAAAACTGACTAGTGGCTCGTGGACGAAGAGTGAACTGACAGTATGTGAATTTGGGCTCCCTGTGGTGCACAGCTCAAAGATTCAGAGGCAAGCTGAAAACGGTTAAAATCCACCAAAACTTGGCAAACGAAAACGTTAGCTGATTTTTATGGTTCAAGACTTCCGTATTTTGCCTAAAAAGTTTTTCCTCCCAAATTGTAGCATTAAAATTTTCGATTTTTTTAAATATAATGTTGGGATCCTTAATTGTGGTAAACGATACCACAGGGAACCCGGTCTTAGGTTAATAAGACAATTCAATGCCAATTTTCTCTGCTGGTTTGCAAAAATTTGAAAATATGTACTTCAATAGATCTATCTACCGTACGACTGTTATGCCCCGTTCACACCGAGGCTAAAAGTGGTTTAAAGTGGTTTAACTAAACAGGTTTAGAAAATTATCTACAAACGCCACACAACATTTGTCACAAAAGTGCTGGTAAACTGTCCTTTGTGTTGCATAGTATAAATACCAGATAGTTTGATTCTTGTGAAATTAGATGCTCTCAGGTTATAGAAGCGAGAAAAAACTCAGTTTAACTAAACACGTTTTGGTGTGAATGGGGCATTAGATAGCGCGGCGGGGCCGACATCTTCACCCTTTACGTAAGTCGATTCGATGTCTCAGCTTTTCAGGATGTCTCGACTCTCGGGAGAATCGTCCCATTTTTTTATTTTTCTTCTCCTTTTTCAATATTTATTTTCATTGTTTCTTTTGATATCAGTTCATCAAGCCTCATTTTTTGCAACCATGTACGTCTTTTTAGTAGATTCGCTCAAACATGCGACCTGAGAAGTTCTGATGGGTATTACACAGGGATCCCAATATTTAGACTGTGATGCAAAACTCCAGTCCCTACTTTTACGCGAAACTCCCCGTTCGACCGAGTCTTTGATTGGGCCACGAGAGAATGAGGCGAGACCGGATCAAAAACGCGAAGGGCAACGCTCTCCAAACACGACTGCGAGTTATTGAATTTGCAAAGTAACTTCGGCTACTTCAATTTTCCTAGCTCTCAATGCCCGAGTATACGCTTATTGAGCGTCTTGTTCTTTTCGTTGACATTAGACTTTTTTTTAGACTTTTTTTATTATTTACATACATACTTACAAGGAAAATAGAAATACCTAGAATTTATTGAATTTATAGAAAATAAATACGGACGCAAATCTTAAAGAGGGTATTACACGCTGCAACTTCATGGTTGCGAAAGTAGAAGTTACTTTTCTTGCAACTTTCCACGCAATTTTTCGTTTTGTTGTGAGTTGTAAAACATGCGCAATTTCTTCTGCAACTTATTGCGTTTCAAGTTAGAGGAAGAATTATTGTCTCGTGTAACCACAGGCAACCCAAGCTCTTATTTAGTGGTTTTTGGTAAATTTTCTAAATTGCTTAAAAGTGTGAGAATTTGATTGAAATAAACATACCATTTCTTCAAATTAAAGTTGTATACTTGTCGTTTATTTGGTGATTTGAGCGTTTTCCTCTCCTATCCTAGTATACTGAGTATCCAAAAAGCCTGATACTCAGGCTATATCCTAGCCTGTACTCCGGCGAAAAAACGCTCAAATCAAAATACGACTTTTGAAAGAAATGGTATGTTTATTTCAATCAAATCAAATTCAAATTCTCTTGCTCTATCATGTTGGTGTTGTGTTAAGCTTTTTATTTCTACGTAGTATCAGCCTTTCTTGAATTTCATGTTTGCCATATGTATAGCTGATTAGATCTTTTACAGATCCTACGTAATACCTACAGCATTTTCGTTTCACGGTTCCCTCTTTCCCCATCTAAAGAACATATTTTACTCACCGAGAAGCCATCCATGAGCTAAAACTTCCACGGGAATCAATATATAGCTAATTACATAATCGTTTGTCGGTTGAAAATCATAAAAAGCTATGACCAAAAGGAATTCTGGGAAATTAAAAACTCTCAATAACACCGTCAAATGATCGACCTTTTATCCAGACTTGTAGGATCTTTAGTTAAATAACTCATATATTTTCAAAACTACGAGAAGATAGAATATATCGGCATGTAATTGCTGGTCATGAACTGATTTCCCATCCATCCTTGCGGTCTCAGCTTCTATGATTTTATGATTTTCAACCCGACAACGATTATGCAATTAGCTATAGTCGAATGTGATTCTGTCCTTCCAAACAATCCATACATGCTTTGCGGTCTCAACTCGAGCCCAGGTTCCCGCTCTATATGGAAAAAAGGCGAATTGTCAGCGGTCTTACACGGGTGCGTATATAATTAAGAGGATAAGACACACAATCACACAAAAAACCGACTTCGAGACTGTAGGTCCTCCACTATGGCCGAAGTACCACAACTCTAGGCAAGAGTTCGCCGAAGCTCAACTCTTTGGGGAAAAAAAAGGCAGGAAATGTTGAACAAGCTGCTCGCTCGGAAACAAGAACGCCACGGCAAAAAATTCCTGCACCGCTTTTAGAGGATAGTCAGTACTCTTTCCTATCGACGTAATGGCGAGTATGAATGAAAAGGTTTATGAACGCATGTGCATCTGGTTGTATGTTGGTGCTTTGTTGGATTTTCGCAGCTAAGAAAGGAATTTTTATTCAGGAATTCAATAATGTGTCTTAGTTATATGAATTGATATGTGACCCCATTATATTTGATAATAATATATACATGAAAAAAATACTCGATTCTGATTGCTTAGAGCAGTGCAGTTTGAAAAGTAATTTGCACTGCAGTGCAAATTACCTTTACAGTGTGACTACACCAACCCAGGCCACACAAAACAAATTTTCATACAAATTATCCAATCACAATTGAGTATTTAAACAATAGAATCTGCACAAATTTTCAAATGCCGCTTCAAAAACATATATTTTACTTATATGTGTATGTATATGATCAAGAGTGAACAGAAACAGATTAAATTGTAGAATTCGACATCATTCTGTTATTCAGCGTCACAAATATGGATTAGAAATTTGATTCAAAATTTGTTTGGGTGGCCTATGGTTGGTGTAGTCGCACTGTAATTGCACTGGCAGTGCAAATTACTTTTTTTTTTCATGAATATTATTAATTGGTAATCATATAACGAGTTCGCGTTCAATTTGGAATAATTTGCACTCGTGTGTTTTTCAAAGAGCTCAAATTGCTCAAATTGTTCCAATTTTGATACTCTTTGAAAAAAACACTACTGCTCTGCAAATTAGTTCCAAATTGAACTCGAAACCGTATGATTACCTCTACTAATAAACAATAAAATAGCTAACAAAATATATACATACAAAGTAAAAAGTTTTTTTTCTTGACTGAGAGGTTGGTAAAAATAGCTCTAGAGATATCTGCACTTAAAATGACGTAAAAAAAACACAATTTAAGGACTCGTCGATCCACAGACGAGTTTTTCCGTGACTGAAAAAACTCCTTTGGAATCTCATGGACTTCAATTTCCAATAACATTGCAAACGATTATTACCCTGATTTTGGACAATCGTGAACTTTTATTACCAATTACCTGCGTAGCGCGCACGGGAGAAGGGAAGGGGGAGGGGGAGGGGACGAGGAGATTCCCTCTCTCTCTCTTCCTCCCCCTCCCTTCTCCCGTTGCGCCGCTACGCAGGCTAGTTACCCAATCGTCTAATTCTAACGATAAAAATAGTAGTTCTAACTAAATGTAAAACCCATGCATTTTATAAATTCAAGAAAAATTCAAATATTCTTGGAGTGTTGAACCTGCATCTAATGACGTTTTGTAGATTGATCGAAGTTCGAGTATCTCATTACTTATATCATCCCGTCTCGCCGCCTTGAATGGCATGCATTTTGCTATAACTCGAGAATGACGAGTTTTCGTCTGCCATCTTAAAGTTAGTTTCGGTTAGTTTCTTTTAGATGCTAAATTAATGTCTGCTCTGTTATACCATGGCTCTCAACTTCTAGTTAAATGTTTGTTTTATCGTTTGATAAAGTACTATGAATAAAGACGATCTTTTAGATGACAAAGTTTTGAGGCCGGCTCGTCTGTTTCAGCTTCATATCGTCGCCTTTTGTTTTTATTCGCAATTCGTTTATTCTGTTGGTGGATTTTTTGATGTTACATGTTCATTTGTTGAGCTGGTCTTCCTTCAGTCTACCACAAACTGTAAACGTTTTGAACAGAGCTGTGAAGAAGGTCTTTGATGTTTGTCTTTTTGTTTACCAACTATATTGGAATTATGGAAGACCACTTTTGTGGTGGAATTTCCAATATTCCCAGACCCTGCTGTATTATCCATCAATATTGCTCTTTGTAGCTCTCTCTGATGAGCAATATTTTTCAGACCTCGGGTTCTCCACCGATACTTAATGTCCTTGTAGCTGTCCCTCATGAGCAATATTCCCAGGACCCCGCTGTATTTCTCCATCATTGTTGCTCTTTTGTAGCTCTCTCTGATGAGCAATATTTTCAGACCTCGGGTTCTCCCACCGATAATGTCCTTTGTATCTGTCCCTCATGAGCAATATTCCCAGACCCTGCTGTATTAGCCATCATTGTTGCTCTTTGTAGCTCTCTTCTGATGAGCAATATTTTTTCAGACCTCGGGTTCTCCACCGCTATTACCCTTTGTGGCTGTCTCTCATGACCAACATTTTCAGATCCTAGTTTCTCCACCACTGTTGTCCTTTGTAGCTTGGTCTTATGACGCAATACTCCCAGACCCCGTGTTCTCCACTGATGATAGATTTTGTACCTCTCTCTCATGACCATCACTACTCTCCCAGATCCCCTGGTTCTCCACCATTGCAGAACGCCATCATAACTACTATTGCTGCTTTACTTTAGACGGTTTTGATAAAGTAACTCTTTCAAATGGATTTATTGGAATAAACGAGTCACGCATTCCACTACTTGATACCCCTTCTATGTCATCAATTCCATCGGTGTCACGCATTCCACTACCTGATACCCCTTCTATATCATCAATTTCATCGGTGTCACGGATTTCGCTTCCGCTTATGTACTCATCATCACCAGACCCAACAACCACCTCTTCGCGATCGTGGTGGGAATCCATGTTCCTCTCGTTCGTTTTTTGTTGATTATGTGAAGACATTGTGAAATTCCTTTTCGTTGAAGAAGCTTGATTGTCGCTTTCTTCTCCAGGGGGCTCATATCTCGGCCTTTCCTCACTATCAATACTTTGTTGTTCGCTTTCAGATTTTCGCCCATTCTTCAGCAAATGATCAATTTGGGGATGTGCCTTCTCTGTGTTTATCAAGCTTTCTCTATCAGATATGAGTTCGTACTCGAAAGACCTTTGCTCGTTGTTGATCTTATTGTGTTTTGGTTGCGATGCTTGGACATCTCCTTTTTGTTTTGATGTTATGTTCTGACCTTCTTTGCGTTTATGATGGGTTTCAAAATGACTGGGTTGCGCACAGTCATTGCAAGTGCTTTCGGGTACCAGGATTGTGTTGTCCGGTAGTACACACACCCCAGTAGCTTTGTCTTCTTGACGTTTCTTTAAGATTGAAGGAATCACACTAAATGGAGGGAATGCGTATAGGTTTTGGTCATGTCAGTCATTGTCACTCCATAGTGACGTAGACTGATGATGTGATAGAATGACAGCTAGTCATCCAACATGAAGTAAAATGACAGCTAGTATACCGATCAAGGTAGACCGAAGTAAAATGACACCTCTTCATCCAAGATGGGGTGAAATAAAAAGGTGTAAAATACTGGATCTGCATGTCGACCTGGTTGATGGGCTCTTGCTTGCTCTCATAATGATGGCAATTCAACTCTTTTCCAAGAGACGATCCAAAGTCCAGGCTTTAGACAAACACATTTGGCAATATTTCACATTATGTCGCATATGATTATTGTTTCGTGAAACCCATATTTTATTCTTTGTAGGTTGTTTGAAGAATATAAGTCAAATGCCAGTAGTATCTATCCCAGCCCATTTTGATCGGGACCCGATAGACCACATTCCATCGTGTCAGCGGTCAATGATTATCAGGCCATTTGTTACAAATGATTTTATGACGGGCATTGCTGCCATTCCTGGCCAACATCTCCCTATTGAGGTAAGTGAGGAATCGTGCACCGTGGATCTCTTCAAAAGTCTACCTTGCCACTGAATACTAGCTGTCATTACATGTATGTTATACTAACTATTCCACTGACTACTACGTATTTAATCGTATCGAGTTTCAAGATTACTCAGCAGATAAGAAAAAAACAAACGACACACAGGACTCAAGTAGATTTGAATCTTAGTTTTGAAAGCAGCTGTAGATCTTCAAGCTATTAAAAGGTCAGGATTCTAGTTCATCGTTCAATGACTAGAAGTGGTAGAAGGACTAGAAGCTCGCTTAAAATATATTTAACAAAAACAAACAGTAAACTGTAATACTCACAGAGATACAGCTCTTGCGGGCCAAGTTTCTCTGCTGCTTCCAGGACGCCAATTAGACACGTAGTCAAGTCCGAATTGAAGTGTTGTTCCCGCCAACATAATTATTTGCCGTTTTCGAGTTAAAAAACGATTTCAAGTCACAAAGAGCACCGAGAAAAGGTAGCCTGAGCAAAAATATATTTCCATTTGAGCAAAATAGACCAAATAAAATAGAAAAAATGACATTAACTTATAAGATTTATTATAATCTATAAACATTTAACCAGGATTTTCAAGCACATACGGAGGTCAGCGACTGCCAAAAGATGACCTGTTATTTGAAGCTCTCGGAACAAATGATGAACTCTCTTCCAATATTGGGTGAGGTGTCATGGACAGATATTGTTTATGATTCATATTGTCGCAGGTGTCATTAATGTTTACTCGATGCTGATTAGAAATATATTGTCTTGTATATTAGAATTACAGTATTTGTCAATAGCTGATATT
This sequence comes from Actinostola sp. cb2023, assembly GCA_033675265.1. Lineage (NCBI taxonomy): Eukaryota > Metazoa > Cnidaria > Anthozoa > Actiniaria > Actinostolidae > Actinostola > Actinostola sp. cb2023. The sequence goes on from JAUJYZ010000463.1 coordinate 137,452, forward strand.
GAAGTTACACTCCAATGACTCTGAACAACGGTTTCAAGTCGAGGCTATCGGGTCAGAACAAAAACTTGACCCGATAGCCTCGACTTGAAACCTTCAGAGTTATTGTTGCTGTTGTTTTCAGTGTGGCAAGAGAATTTTGTGAAGAAGCAGGACACAAGGATCTTGTTGAGCAGTTAGAAAAGGTGCATTATTTACATGAACATTTTATTTTTTTAATTTTTAATTTTTTTATCTGAATGATTTCTAAAGGTTTCAATGGGCGAAGAGCCACCTTGTGGAAATACAAATGTACCATTGAATAAACCATTATTATTATTATTATTATTATTATTATTATTATTATTATTATTATTATTATTATTATTATTATTATTATTATTATTATTATGTACAGTAATATAGATACATTTGTACATGTAGAGAACCTTAATTCATTTAAGCATATACAAATGAATAGAAATACAGGTCTGTACACATAAAACATCATTGTTTCACATCTGAAATACAATGTAGACTCATAAAAAACAGTGCTTCTCATGATAGATATCAATGAGGTGTATACAGTCATGTATGTATATATGTTACACAGTACAGTTCAAGTACCATTTTTGCATCATATAAACTAAACTCTAGATCAGTGCTCTGAATGTCATGCTTCTGTTTACAGCTGATACATAGACATAGACATAGACTTTATTTTAGTACCAGTAGTAGTTTACATACAATTTAGTTTAAAAGCGACTTGTGGATCTCCTATTTGTGAGAAAATTCAGAGCCAGCGACAAACCAAATGACGAGCGGGCTCTGGGTACGAGAATGAGGCTTAACCAATCAGAGGGTGTCCTGGAAACTAAAGCATAACATACAGTAGCAATTAACTAAACCTAAAATAGGTTCTTTAATTATTTAATCTGCAATAGAAAATGTAACCTAAATGTCACCACATAGAAAGTAGCAAAACTTGGTCCTTGTAATCACGTGACACTGTTGTGAGGAGACTCCCCACTTCTCCCCTCTCCTGCAATGTCACAAATATATAATTTACCTATATGTGCCGTCTGGACATTCCTTATAAATAGCAGATCCTACAGGACAATGGGATCCTTGTGGACATATATCTCCCGTAGTCCCATCAACAGGCTGTGACGTTAAACACCCCTCTTTACAGTAATATCCAGCACTACAGTTTCCTGTGGGTGCTTTAAGACCTCTTCCATTGCACACTTTGCCTGGTGAACACTTTAGACAGTCAGAGGCCTTGGGTCTGCCCCATACAGGGTTGTAGGTGCCATTTGCACATGGGTTCTCTATAGGTTCTTTGGTGCCTTGTGGACAGAAGTATCCTGGTGGACAAACACCGCCATAGTCGTAGTCGAATGTCATGTTACTAAAGGTGCCATTGTCCTGGTTAAAGAGATAGGAAAGAGATGTGAATTTGAGATAATTGACATAATTGACATATGTGGTGTCCAGGAAGGAAGGAAGGAAGGAAGGAAGGAAGGCAGGCAGACAGGTAGACAGACAGAGAGACAGGCAGACAAACTAGCACACAATAGATAGATGGGCAGGGGAGATAGGTATGCAGACTGGTAAACAGGAATGCAAGCAGAGGAATGGGCACACAGACAGACAGACAGACAGGCAGACAGACAGACAAACTAGCACACAATAGGTAGATGGGCAGGGGAGATAGGTATGCAGACTGGTAAACAGGAATGCAAGCAGAGGAATGGGCACACAGACAGACAGACAGACAGGCAGACAGACAGACAAACTAGCACACAATAGGTAGATGGGCAGGGGAGGTAGGTATGCAGACTGGTAAACAGGAATGCAAGCAGGGGAATGGGCACACAGACAGACAGACAGACAGAGAGACAGACAGACAAAACTAGCACACAATAGGTAGATGGGCAGGGGAGGTAGGTATGCAGACTGGTAAACAGGAATGCAAGCAGGGGAATGGGCACACAGACAGACAGACAGACAGACAGACAGACAGACAAACTAGCACACAATAGGTAGATGGGCAGGGGAGGTAGGTATGCAGACTGGTAAACAGGAATGCAAGCAGGGGAATGGGCACACAGACAGACAGACAGACAGACAGACAGACAGACAAACTAGCACACAATAGGTAGATGGGCAGGGAGAGGTAGGTATGCAGACTGGTAAACAGGAATGCAAGCAGGGGAATGGGCACACAGACAGACAGACAGACAGACAGACAGACAGACAGACAGACAAACTAGCACACAATAGATAGATGGGCAGGGGAGGTAGGTATGCAGACTGGTAAACAGGAATGCAAGCAGAGGAATGGGCACACAGACAGACAGACAGGTAGGCAATCAGGGAAATGGGCACACAGACAGACAGAGAGGTAGACAGACAGACAGACAGACACCTAAGAAGCAGGAAAACAATCACACAGACAGACAGACAGACAGGTAGGCAATCAGGGAAATGGGCACACAGACAGACAGAGAGGTAGACAGACAGACAGACATCTAGGAAGCAGGAAAACAATCACACAGACAGACAGACAGACAGGTAGACAGGTAGGCAATCAGCTAGGGAAATGAGCACACAGACAGACAGATAGGTAGACAGACAGACACCTAGGAAGCAGGAAAACAATCACACAGACAGACAGGTAGACAGGTAGACAGGTAGACAGGTAGACAGGTAGGCAATCAGCTAGGGAAATGAGCACACAGACAGACAGAGAGGTAGACAGACAAACACCTAGGAAGCAGGAAAACAACACACAGCCAGACAGACAGGTAGGCAATCAGATAGGGAAATGAGCACACAGACAGACAGAGAGGTAGACAGACAGACACCTAGGAAGCAGGGAAACAATCACACAGACAGACAGACAGGTAGGCAATCAGCTAGGGAAATGAGCACACAGACAGACAGAGAGGTAGACAGACAGACACCTAGGAAGCAGAGAAACAATCACACAGCCAGACAGACAGGTAGGCAATCAGCTAGGGAAATGAGCACACAGACAGACAGAGAGGTCGTCTTTTTGTGGTCCGGTGCTCTCCATTTGCCACAGTTTCAGTGGTCTGGAGGGAGCTGAAACTGGTATCAAGGTAGTCCATTGTTAACAGATATATGTGGCGGTGGTCAGCTCGAAAGCACTGCTCCTCTGACAACCGTACACTTCCATAACTGTTCCTTCTGTATTCACACCGTAATCGTCAACATTCTTGTAAAATTGTTGATTTAATTAATATACTTGAAACATCTGTAACCCTGAAGATGAGCAAGTTGCTCGAAAGCTCGGTTGAAATAAAATACCACAGGTTGATGATACAAACTATTGATGAATCTTCACACAACTACAACGATCTTCTTGATCCACTTTAAAACATGTTTTATAATTTAGCCTCGGTGTGAACGGGGCATTTAACAATTAATCACATAAGGTAAACTACCTATATATATTCTATACTCAACAACAACAACAAAAAAACAGGGTTATAATTACATATTTAAGGGAATCAATTCAAAACTTACCGTTCGAATAACAACATAACGTTTTTAATGTCGCGGAGCTTCATTTTGAGGTCGGAGAGGTGGATTTTCAAAATGGCGGACGGTCGGAATGGTAGTCATTGCTACTGATTTCTGCTAATGCATTTCTGCAATGATTTTACTGGTCACAAAGAAAAACACGCAAGTTTGGTTCTGTACTTGTTTTAGCTTCTCTTCTGTCGAGGCAAGTGATTAATTTACGCTATAAATTACCTCACTCAACAACGGACTACGATACCGTTGAGACAGAACACTGTTTTAGCCTTGAGGCTAGTAAGATATCCCGGATGTGTCGCTTCATTCTGCCCGATGAAAATCAGTGGGCTTCGTTTCCTTTGCAAAAAAATAAGGATCCATAAAAAAGGTCTTGTTTTCTCCAAGTACTACTGTAATCTAATCGAAGAGGCAAAGAATACCTAATATCCAAAGAAATCTACTGGTTTTTTCGATCTTTGACAATGGCAAAATCTTCACCTCTGCAGTTTGTTGCATGTAATATTGCAGTATATTCACTGTGCTTATAAGTGTGGCCACCTCTGCAGTTTGTTGCATGTAATATTGCAGTATATTCACTGTGCTTATAAGTGTGGCCACCTCTGCAGTTTGTTGCATGTAATATTGCAGTATATTCACTGTGCTTATAAGTGTGGCCACCTCTGCAGTTTGTTGCATGTAATATTGCAGTATATTCACTGTGCTTATAAGTGTGGCCACCTCTGCAGTTTGTTGCATGTAATATTGCAGTATATTCACTGTGCTTATAAGTGTGTCCACCTCTGCAGTTTGTTGCATGTAATATTGCAGTATATTCACTGTGCTTATAAGTGTGGCCACCTCTGCAGTTTGTTGCATGTAATATTGCAGTATATTCACTGTGCTTATAAGTGTGGTCACCTCTGCAGTTTGTTGCATGTAATATTGCAGTATATTCACTGTGCTTATAAGTGTGGCCACCTCTGCAGTTTGTTGCATGTAATATTGCAGTATATTCACTGTGACTACCTCACCCACCACTGAATCGTCTCACACAATCATCACCACCATTAATTACCTATCCATTTACTCAGTTACTTTTCTAGACTGTTTCACCCAACTGATTCAATTTAGTCATCTGTATTCATCAATAAATGGATGTCGAATCGAACTTACCTTAAGACGTTCGTACGTGTC